>JAJMAH010000180.1:0-33050 GCA_030564925.1 Geotrichum aggregatum
CACAAGCTGTGTACAATTGTTTCATCGTCTGGCCTGTGATCCCCTTAGTAGTGCTTCCTAGCCTCCCAATATTTCCTACAGCTTTTTGGAATTTTACCAAGGTTGATTCAAAGTGTTTTCTGAAGTTGAAGTCGGCGTCGAAAGTGATGCCCAATAATTTGAGCGTCTTATCCGGAATTTTAGTCTTCTTGTCCGGAAGTATGTCGTCGATAAACCCTAGTACTTGTTTCATTTTGAACGTTTAGAAATGCTGTTGGAGATTTGCATCCCCTTCAACAGAGTTGTGAGGTAGATGTGGGATTGGCATCCAGTGAAGCGAAGAAGGTCGCAATGGCTTTGAGCCCTTCTTTGCTGTCGATCAGAAAAATCTAAAGAGTTATGTTTTAAAGCTTATTAATTGGACAAGCTTATAAAGACATCTAAAAAATTAGATCTTCAAGAAAGCCTTGCTAGCTCAATCGGTAGAGCGTGTGACTCTTAAAGTGCAATAATGTTGCAATTAAAGTCATCACAAGGTTGAGGGTTCGACCCCCCCGTAGGGCTACTTTTTTTTTGGCCAATTCTACTGGCTAACTAGTCTTTTCACGCCCAAAATTAATGCTGCAAATGGTGGTTTAAATTTGGTAGGGTAGAGTTTGGCCTTCAGCTACTTTTTGACCTTCATTTCAGACGCTCTTGTGTGTCTTTCGTGGACTGACGATATCGGTAATAGATATTTTCTTCACATCTTTAAAATAAGAGCATGATTGGGATATTCGACCAGTCGGCTCTGATAACTTGGATTCATGATTTGTTAGCTCAGTTAAAATATGCTGGTATACAATGATACATGCTTTGTCTATGAGTGAACATATGTGAAGAACACTCTAGGTGAAGTTAGAAGTTGACATATTTTCAAAAGTGCTATTCTTTACTTTAAAATAGCTGTAGCTGTCTATCTAGATGCTGTAATTGGAAGCTACAGTATACAGAGATGGCGGGGCCAAATGTCTCTACACATCCACGGGTAGTTCAAATTATAAGATAATCACTTTAGATATGTCGTTGTGGTGTACTTTAATTATACATTTTGTTTTCAGTTCTCAGAATTTTGTCAAGAAACAGGCTTTTTGCTAGTCACTCTTAAAAACCAAACTGAAGCATCGTAAATAGCTTGATAAACACGTTATCTATTTTCGGTTTCTGTATGTTCCTGAGATACCACAGATGTAGAAAAAATTTCAATATCAAGCTGGAGGGAGAAACTGAAAGCCATCATGTGGAGAAAAAGTACGAACGTTCTTTTTTTTTTTTTTCAAAAATATAGTCTTTTTCAGCTATCGTAATTCACTTTCGAGAGCAGGGTGAGAACTATCGAGATGATTTTTTGGCCTTTAGATTCTATTGATCGTCCTCAGTCAGCATACCCATTACGAGCCTTCTTTTTGATGTAAAGAGTTCCATGAAGCTGCAAACCAATAGAAAGACAAATATGCTATGGACAAATTTATATATTTAAATTACATTGTTTTTTTTTCACACGAAGCCCACAGGATTGATGGTCCACTGCGGGTCTCTCAGAAAGAGAAAAAAAGCTGGAGCCAAAATTGTACAAAGCAAGAGTGAGTTGGTTTATCTAAAAAGTTTATGAGATTCTGTCAAAATAACGGTGAATTGAGTGAAAGTTTAAGAGTATTCACTACTTCATTAAATTTTCTGGCAAGATGTAGTGCCTTTGCCTCTTACATCGATTTCCAAAAACATTGCTTGTCGACTGTACGGTTAGCAGAGCTACTGAACAGTCAGTTTTTGCTTGATAGTAAACGTAGTATCGATAGTTAATGTATTCTTGAGGTGATTAAGATAGCGCTTAACACAAGGGTGCTTTTATCCACGTTTCGGAAGGGGCATACCAAATCAAATTAAGAGCTGATTTTTGCACATGTATACCTTCAAAGCCTCCGTATTGACAGCGTTTTCAGCACATACTTATGAAGACGAGCGTCCTTTTTTACTTTTTTTTACATCACAAGAGAGGCTATAGCAAGTTGGCCAAAATATTTTCGAAAGCTGTGCTTTGACATCTTGCAAGTCTAGACATGGTCTGGCTTTGAACTTTGAGATAAGTTACTCAGCCTGAGGTAGCTCGCAAAGACTCTTGGATGTTTTTTTTATTTTTTTTATGCTTAAACCTATGATTATATAACAAGTCTGTCAATCAAACAAGAAATTGCTGCGCCTCGACAATGTCGCCTGACATTTGTGCAACTGTAAATAAAAAAAAGATAGGATTGCTATCGAGGCAAGTTTTGGTTTTGATCATATAGAGTCAGTGGTCAAAATGGCATTGTCATACTATAACTGTAACAACTATCCATCTCTGACACTTTATCTTCATGTTCAATAAAGACCAGTTCAGCTTGCTTTTGGAATGTTCCTTCTGAGTTTGTAAAAAATTACTACAGCACTAGGGAAAAATCTGGTGTCATGATAACCAAGGGTAAAATAAATGCTCCGTAGGGGAATCGAACCCATGATCTTCCTATATCAGGTATGTGAATCGTAACTATTCCCATAAGTAGGATGCTTTACCGACTAAGCTAACGGAGCACCTTCTTTGGCGTGTCTAGGCTTGATGCCAGCTCTGTAAATTGTTGTATGCTCTTAATGTAAACTATCAGGTTTGTTGGCATTTTCAGACGTGTCATAAACAGGCCAAGTATCTGCCACTTCTGCGTTATCAGGTAATATCTTTTGGTAAGATTTTGCCAAGTTTTGGATTGTTGGGCAAAATGCTGCTGAGTGTTACTTGTTCCTTCAAGTAAAAGATATATAACAAGCATCTCCTGATGGCCCAGTTGGCTAAGGCGCGAGACTGTAATGGTTCATTGTTATCTTGAGATCGGGTGTTCGACTCACCCTCAGGAGATTCTTTTTAGATACCCTTTAATTCTTTTTCCCAGTCACAAATATTTATACCTTCTCTCATGATTATTCTTTAGGGAGTGGCAATTGTAATCAATTAAAAAAAAAAAAAGAACACGCGCTGAAGGAATACATTAAAAGTGAATCACAAGAGCAGACAGTTTTGAGCTCACACCTTCAGAAGCTTTGAACAAACGCAGTCCCTGCAGAAGAAGACGCGCACGACTGTCAAAAACGGACGGGGCTTTATTTTATTTTATTTTTTGATTTTTTTTTTCAGAGGCTGCTGCCGTCGCTGTCGCCGTTGCTGCTGCGCCTTAAGAGAATTCAGAATAGTCTTTTTTTTATTTATTTATTTATTTTTTTTTATTTATTTATTTTTCATTTTTCTTCCCCGCCATAGAAGCACATTTGTCCTAATTTGAAGAATAAAAAACAAAAAACAAAAAAAAAAAAAGAGGCAGCGTCTTTACTACTTGGATCTATTCCTAACTTGTAATATCTGTATGCATCTGTCTAGACTAGAACTGGACTTGCCCAGTGCCCAGTGCCCAGCGACGTCTTTGTTTCGATTAGGCCCGGGATAGACTGGAATACCAACACATGGGCCACAAGAGTAGACCTAGCTAGGGTTGAGTTTGTATCATAGGAATCGAAAGTATCAGAGGAACCATAAGCATCAAAAGTATCAATAAGAAACCAACAGATTTCAAAGTCCTGAAAGACTTGAATTGGGTGATTGATTGTCAACTTTTTTTTTTTTTTTTTTTTCGGTCCATCCCAAGTATTGGGTCTACCTGGTATACATCGGAGAGCCTTGGAAACTGCGCAGACTAGGATGAACAAACAAAAGCCAATCGAAAGCCTGGCCAGGGTCCTCATTTCATGGCAAAGCAAGAAATCAAAGAAAGAAAGCAATGACAGAAAGAATCATAACACCATTGAACAGCCCAGATTCCCGTTCAATTCTTTCACTAAACCTGATCAAACAAAAACTAGAAAGAAAGAGTACAAGGAGATATTTAGCGCCCGTACGCGCATGGAATGCCCAAAGAGAAGGTCACCAGGACTTTTTCAAAATAGCCCCTTCTTTTGACACATTGTATACATGTATTCTATGATATGGAGTTTTCGTCAATATTGTAATTGATACTTGTATCTAAGCTGTAAATGGAATATATATATATATTTTTTTTTCCGAAACCCGGATTTTTTCTAGTATATAGTTAGCTTCTACTCGCGCGTGCGCGCCTTGTACTTAGCCAAGTTGCCACTTTTGCCGTAGTAGGAATGTATGGAAGTCCACGGCATTAGAGCCAAAATAAAAATAGTCTTTTTTTTTTTTTTTTTTTTTCCCTTGAGAAGTAACAAGAAATTAAAAAAAAACAATAAAAACACGTAGTTGAAGGTTTATTCCAGTCACATATACACACGTAAAAACACACAAACACAAACACAAACACAAACACACACACACACAAACATATACACACACACACACATACATATTCATATTCATATATTCTGGAAAAATCTCAACAATATTCGGACTTGGAACGAAATAAATAAGATAAAAAAAAGAATTGTCCACTCGCACGGCTGTGTGTAACGCCTTCAGGCCTGTGTAACTAACGGTATCGTCAACATTTTGAAATGGACCAGCGCGACTTTATGACATTTCTTCGTTTCTTGAGTTTTTGAGTTTTTTTCAATTCGCCTATAAAGATGTACTACTGTTTGTATTTAATGTTGTACAAGAGTGAGTTCTGCTTCTTTTACAGTAAACTTGCTTAGTTTTGCTAGTCTTGCTAGTCTTGCTAGTCCTGCTAGTCCTGCTAGTCCTGCTAGTCCTGCTAGTAGTAATTCAATAGGTCTAATTTTTCATGGCCATGGTAAGGTCTCAGTCATCTGTAGCCATATCTTGATTGAAATAGAAATCTTCTCTTCTCAAGTATATGTGTGCTTTATTTCCCTCTTTCTTTCTCTCCTCCAAGGTTTTGGATTGGCACGGCGCCATGTAAAATTTACAATCCGTGAGGAAGGGAAGAAAAAAACAAAAAAGACAAAAATCATACAACAGCATATGGATTCTTCAGTCAAGGGCTAAAAATAATACAGGCAATTCTCCGGTTTACTTCTCATGTTTATTTCTCATGTTGATTTCTCATGTTGGTAAAAAGGTAAAATTTACACTGGGGTTTGCCGGCACTAGAAATTAATTGAATAAAATCCTGGAGTTGTCTAATTATTAGACCATATGGTCATGATATCACAAGCTAGTATCTTGAGGGTCATTGATCATAGACGCATAAGAGTGCAGTTTTGTTTTCAAGTCTACGGTAAGCTCTACTGGGTTAAGATGTACTCTATAGAGTCTAAACACAAACGTCCAAGGTTTTCATCATCGCTTGGATTGGAACTCGCTAGGTTCCATAAAGAGCAGTAGTAATACCGGGTGGGCAAGACCCAAAGGCCAAGACACAAAAAGGCTCAAAGCACGCTGAGCGCCAGTTAGCACTGCGTCCAATGGACTCCTTGCATAACTGCCCATAGGGCATATCACTGTTTGAACACACATACATATACATATACATACATGCACAAAAGCCGCTTCTAAAAAGGTACGGGACCCGACACACGGCATTAACGTTTGTCTTTCCTTTGCCTGTGACATCAACTGGCCCATAGCTAGCTACAAAGAAGTCCTAATTTGACCTTTAAATAAAAGTATAAAAAAAAGTATAATTAGATCGTGGTGGTTCCAGAATAGCATCGCAGCACAAGCAGTTGCTGTTTTGGCTCTCTAAACTGTTTTTTCATTATTTTTTTTGGAATTTCAGAAAGGGTCAGACAGTGTTGACTGCGGTCATTGGATGTCAGTGTATGTGTGTGTGTGTGTGTGTGTGTGTGTGTGTGTTTGTGTGTGTGTTTGTGTGTGTACATGTAGTTGACCAGATTTAGAGATATCGAGAGGTAATGGCATGATGGTCCTGATTACAACTAGCTATACTACGTCGCTTGATCTAACTTACTGTCCGTACGCGTGAAGAACTCGAACTTCATATTCCGGACAATCCGCCATTTGCGAATTTTTGTTTCTTTTTGGCTATTATTGGTTATTGTTACTTTTCCCTCTTTTTCGTAGTGCAATTTCTTTCATTCAACCCCCATCACAGAAATTTCAGTCACTTGGATTTGTTCATTTATTTACAGTAACTATCGTAGCAATTGACTGATTAGAAACGACTTTTTCTTTCTTGAGCTTTGGTTTGAGTTTTACGCGAGAAATTCTGTTTCAATTTTGTTTTGTTGAGAACTTATTATCATTGAGAGAGTTGGCAGAATTCAAACTGTGTCTAAGTGAGCTATTCTAGTCTTGTTTCTCTAGTCTCTGGCCGGTTTGAGATCAGGACTTGTGACACTCGACAGAGCAGAAATAGATGGAAAGAAACCAATGGGGACAGTTTGAGATAGTTGTAGACTTGCTAGTGGCTACTTTGTTGTACTAGTTGTGGTTAGCTAGTCGGTTGGAAATGGAGGTAGATTGCGAATGAAAGTAGATTATGATGATGATGAGTCCTATGAGAACCCTTTGAAAGCCGTCTACGAAACCTCTCCAAAACCTCTCCAAAACCTTCAAAAGAACCTCTTGAAACCTTCAAAGAACCAGTCTTTTTTATTGTTTATTTATTCTAGGTAAATCCCAGGTCTCGCAAAGGCAGGCTATAAATAGGTTAGTGATGGATGCTGCATCCTCCTACCTGGAAGATCGGTGGGTTTTTGAGGTACCGAAATAAAACGGTTTCAATCGAGCAACAGAGCAGTTTCGTCATAGACGTCATAGCCGGCATGTCTTTATAAGCGTCATATGTATTCATAGGTGCCACAATATTTTATTTTATTTTATTTTATTTTATTTTATTTTCAATTTGCACTGGCTAGCTGGGTGTTGATAATGAGGATGATAGGTTGGAAGGATGGTGGAGGGGAGGTGGTGAATGTATAATCTATGGGGAAAAAAACGACAGAGTTACCGTGCAGACCTATATATCGCATATCGCATATATATATATATATATATATGCGTATATATGGTGTAGACAAACACAGTCTAGTTTACTACGTGTGTTTGTGGTGTGTGCACTCTAGCCTCACTGAACAACGTATAAATAGCCCACGAAAGGCAGTCTAGCCAGGGGCCACTCGACCTGGCCAGTAGGACTATATAGCAGTTATAGGCGCGTTCACGGACCAACAAACCAAACGGATGTCTCGGTACGAGCTGCTGCTGCACAAACAGCATCAGTGACACTAGTGACACGGGTGACACACATGGCAATATCTTTCTTTCTATTCTTTCTCTGTAGCCCCCCCCAACCTTACCAAAACTCGCTTCTGAGCTGTTGGTTGACGCTTTTGATGGAGAAATGGTTTGCCGTGTTATGCTAGTTATGCTAGTTATGCAAGTTATGCAAGTTATGCAAGTTATGCAAGTCCGGAACGAAGGTTTTTTTGAACGGATTTTGAAGAGCTTGGAGCGAACCTTCGATCCAAGTCCGAGTACTTTTTTTTTTGAGCTTGCGCTGTATCTTACGATTAACAAGATCTTTTGTTTTCTTTTTTTGTTTCTTAACTTTTATTTAAGAGGATATGAATGAATTTATTTATAAAACTGTGTGTTTTTTTATTTTATTTTATTTTATTTTATTTCATTTCATTTTATTTTATTTCATTTATTTATTTGGTGTGGCCAGTTACAGGCAAGAAGCTCACAAGAAGCTCACAAGAAGCTCTGGGGCCATGGGCAAATTTAAACGACCTTTCTTAGATGCAAACAATCACTTTCAAATCCAAACCTATCTGAACTCTTTTGATCCTCAATGCCCGGATCGATATGTATATTCAGAAAAAAGAAAGAGCCCAGATTATTTCCGAATTTTGTGACTTTCTTTTATTTTCTTTTTCTTTTTTTTTTTTTTTTTGGCTCTTTCTTGAATAGGATACTACTGCTACTGATTCTGATTCTGATACTGCTGCTATCAACTACCCTTTGGCAATAACTATTTATTGAATCGCATTTCCTCTTTTACAATGGACCTTTTTTTTTTTTTACTCTTCTCTTTCTTTCTTACTTTTTTTCTTTCTAAAGTAGATTCCACACAGCACAGCACAGAGCTTGGTACACACACACTCTCACTCATACACACAATTCACACTCATGACAAAATCAACTGCAAAACAACCACCCCGCTCACACTACGATCCCCACGACCCAAATACAATCACAGAATGGTACTGCTGTCAGTGTGCACGCTACCATGGCATACCGCCCGAGCGCTATGATTGCACGAGGTGCAGCCATATGATGTGTCCTTACTGTCCGAAAAGAAGGATCAAGGATATGGAAGCTACTGTGTCGGGGTAGCTTTTTTTTTTTTTCTTCTTCCTCTTCTTCTTTCTTTTGCTGCATTTTGCTTGGTTTGCTTGAGCTTTAAGCCTCGTTTGCTACACCATCCGCTTCATGATTTTTATTTTATTTCTTTTTATTTCCCTCTCTCATCATGCATCTTTCAACGAATTCTTCATGAACCCTATTGATCTAACGACTGATCTCACACACACGCACACACTCTCACAATTGTTTTACGTTTACGTCTAAATATTTCTGCTTGGACATGGTCAGTTTATAGTCCACCGCGTTTGGATTGATTCAGCTGATTCTCCGTGTGCTTTACTGATTATCCGACATGTCCTCACCTCCTCTCCCACCAATTTTCTTTTGCAAGCTCAAGCTCAAGCTCAAGCTCAACTGAACCCTCGTGAAGTCTAACTTGGAGTTGTTCAAACTGAATCATCTTTTTTATTTTCTTTTGATCCACCCGCCGGAGAAACAGCAACACTCGTGCTTGGTGTTTTTCTCATGGCAGCAGCAGCAGCTTTATCGTTCTTCATTTGGCTCGGGACTCTTTTCTTCTTCTTCTTCTTCTTCTTCTTCCCTTTGTGTTTGTGAAAAGCTCGCGCTGACTACGCCTTCTCTCTTTGCTGTTTACTCTTGACCGGACTAGTCTGTATAGCATACTTTTTTTCTTTTTTTCTTATTATCTCTGTTCCTTTTTCTTTTTTTCCTTCTGCAATTACGAATTGATGATGTACGCTACTTCTCACACACGGATGTCCTACATGGACGTTTCCAGTAGATTCTGCAGTAGATTTTATCTAGAAGACCCAGAAGACCTAGAAGACCTAGAAGACCTAGAAGACCTAGAAAACCCGCTACAGAATTGCATAGAAGATTCTTTTCGTGGGGTTCATTGTCCATGGTTCATGTTGACGTGAACATCGCCTTTATTTCCCATCTTTAACTTACGTACTTTGCGCTTCTGGTAAACGCTTGCGTGTGTTTGCTGTGCATGCATGGCATCTACGCCACCGCTCACAGCAGTAATACCGACCTAGACTAGTCAAGACTGAGCTATCTTATACGGGGGGGGGGGGGGGGGGACAGAGAAGCAGTCTTGTTCTTTTCCTCTTTTCGAAAGAAACAAAACAAAGATTCCTTTTCTTTTTTCTTTCTTCGCTCAGATGGTTTTGTCTTCTGTACGTCCTGCCTGCGCGCGCGCGCGCGTAGAGGTTTGCCGCCGGTAGACCATTGGACCGATAGCTCCCATTCGACCTTTAGTCCGCCATTATTATGTATTGGCTGCCTCTCACACGCTCTCTCTTTCTTCCTCAATAAGAGGGAATAGAATAGAATAGAACAGAATATAATTCTCGCAACACTTTTTCTTTTCTCTCTCTTACTCGTTTTTTTCTTTTTATTGCTTTAGATTTCCTGCGGTAACGAAAACGGTACTAGTGCCACGGACCCCAGTACAGACCCCAGTACAGATAGACACACACACAACACACCCCAGTACAAGCTTCAGAGTCAGACGGGCTGTTTTCTTTTCTTTTTCTTTCTTTTCTTTTTGTTGCGATTTCGTACAAACGAAACCGTCTGAGTTTGGCCCGTTCACTTCAACTGCCCAAATCGGGATTTCCAGGTTCGTTATAGCCTGCCGGTACAGCTAGGTTGTAGCGACAACCCTTAGCGAGAGACCTTGGTGACATCCGTGTGTGTGTGTGTGTGTGTGTGTGTGTAAGAGCGTGTGTGGATTGCACCCGGACAGGTAGACTGAGACCAACTAACAAGACAAGACAAAACAAGACAAGACAAGACAAGACAAGACAAGACAAGACAAGACAGGACCTGAGAGCGGTCTCTGCTCCTACTGGCAGAATGGTCTGGCAGACGACAACAGTGTCGGTCTGGATCAACCCAGATCGGGTCTGACTTCTTGTGCCGAGACAGACAAGACGTGCTTGCTGAACTCACCTCAGAGTTCCAAAGCGGTTCATACTCCCTCCCCCGTGGGGTACAGAGGATTCAGTAGACCCGGTAGCCACAGCAAAACCCAAGTCAATCCTGCTGTAGACGTTTACTTTGTCGGTCTACTGAAACGGCACTACCTGGCTTGCTGTAAAAAAGAAGAAGAGCCCGAGTAGACTCACTCAAAGGGTAATAGTGGTTAGTACTCATCCCTACGTTCTGTGCCCACCAAGGTATCAGCATTATCAAGGTCCTGAGTAGACTAGCTTAGACAAAGTCTACTCAGACTTCAGAGCTCTGTAGTAACCCGTAGACTTCAACAGAGTTTTCAACTGCATTTCATTTCAAGCCGTAAACACTCAAACAAGCTTGAGTACAGGATTATCTAGAACGAACTTACACAGCTGCCTCCACACCCTACACGCTGTAGCTTACGCTGTAGAAGAACATTACTCTGGGTCTACCGGGCGCACATGGAAGAAGTCGATTAAAAACAACCGATGATTTTTGAGCGACAGACACTCTTTCGCTTACACTTCCAGTTCTACTTCTACTTCTACTTTCACTGCCCAGTCAAAATCTGTGTTTCGTTTTACCAAACACACTCTACAGCGTCTACACGTGCGTACCAGTGGCTCACTGCCGTTGTGGGTTGCAATGGATTGTAAGATTGTGCCCATGAACCTTATGGCTTCAAAGTGAGCTTCAATAAAATAAAAAAACTTTGACGCAACACAGACCTCTCTTTTACCACTCAAAGTACACATGTACTAAAAGTTTGTTGAGAGTTGAGAAGTTAAAACTATTTGAACTTCTTAAAGTAGAGATCAAGAAAGAGAGAGATCAAGAGAGATCAAGAGAGATCAAGAGAGAGAGAGAGAGAGAGATCATTAGACTACGTTATTTGAGTTGGCTTTAAGATCTTTTTTTTCTTTGATATTTATTTCATTTATTTTATTCAAAGAGGTATCAAATATTAAGATTATAATTCCTGTGATGTTTTTTATTTTTTATTTTTTTGACTTTAGATTTTTTCTTTTCCCGGAACCCATAAAGCCAGAAGCCCTAATTATAGGCCAGACCCTTTTTTTATTTTTTATTTTTTATTTTTTTATTTTCCTTAAACGAGATGGAACAATCCCTCGGTACTTGTTCCTAAGTTAGTTCTTCCAGCTAGTGAAGATGTATCACGTATATACAATAGGTCTGCTATTTCTATAATCTACAGTAAAAAAGCAAACTCTTCTTTTTTACAAGATGTGATATCTCCCTTTCCCACCTCACTAATATCCAACATTCAACATCCAAGAAAGTTATTGAAGGTTTCAAGATTGAGAATTCAAACTAAACTTGGCAGAATGTTTGCTCTACTTTGAAATAAAAAAAATAAAAAGAAAAAAAAAAAAAATTAATAGAAAAAAGAATAGGCAAGTCCAATAATGAACATTGTAAATAAATTTAGGTCATTCGTACTTTTGATTCAATAGCTCCTCCAGTACTGGAATGCTCTGAAGTTACTCTGACTTCACTTTGGATTTTGAATTCCCAAGTCTATTCTTATTCAAATGTTAAACCAAACTATTCAAGCAATTGCAACTACCACCAGACTGGCTTGTCGTACCCGTTTGGCCTAGTCACCTCGTTAAACCTGTTGTCCGTCTTGTCCATCTTTACCACAGGCTTTAGCGTGCGCACCATCCCATGAAATCCAGGCGCCTCAGCAGAGTCCATGTATTTTTCCTGGCCCGCTTCCGCAAATATATCAGGCCTCAGCCGCCACATACTACGCAGCGCAGCGCCAGAAATGTGATCAACCGAGTCGTAATATCTCACATCCCGCACCTCCTGGTCATGCAAAGCAAGTACCTTGGCCCACACGGCCGCAGGGTACACTCCTTGGGCCATGAGCAACAGATCGTACTGCACTAACGACGTCTTGCACCAGTAAGAACCTCCCGTGGTTGCACGGCGGTATACACCGTCGAGCGCGGCAATTGCGCCCATGCAGCCTGTGCCATAGTCAGACATGGGGAACGGCGGAATAATGGGCTCACCGCTTCGGCCCAGCGCCTCGCCTTGCATGAACGCCACGCCGGACACGCAGTCGGCAATCTGCTGCCAACCAGGCCGGTGCGCCCACGCGCCAGTGAACCCGTAACAGTTCTCAGACACGTAAACATACCCTTTACCTCGGGCTTTACCACGTTCTGCGAATTGAAGGGGACCAAACCCAAGTTTGGCGAGCGCGTCCGTGCGATATCCGTCCACGATTATGTCTGCGTCGGCTATAAGCTTTTCAAACTGCGCACGGCCGGCTTCAGTCTTGAGGTCGAGCTCCGTGGTGTGCTTGCCCATGTTCCCGTCTACTTGGAAAAATGGCACGTCGGACAAGTTCGGGGACGTAACCTTGATAACTTGTGCACCGTACTCGGCGAGAATTCGGGTTATGGCGGGTCCTGCAATGATTCTGCACATTTCAACGACTTTGAAACCGGCCAGAATCTGCGGCTTTTTGGTACCAGAAGCAGCAGTAGGAGGGAAAGGAACTGGGGGAGTCTCGGACTCTAGAGAATCAGTGCTCCAGTAAGGCTCAGCTGAAATGGTTTTTCCATGAGGGGTTTCAAGAAAATCTTTGCGAGTGTAGCATAAAGTACCAGCTTGACGGCGCTCGGCATTCATGGATTCTAGTTCTTCACCTGTGAATTTGGCAACAGCGTCGCCAATGGTCTTGATAATTTGCTTGTATTCGGTTTGGGTCTCATCGTAAGCGGGCAGACCAATCATATTGAGTGTCACTCCAGCTTCCAGAGATCCGTGAATATGGTAGAACTTTTCATCTTTAGTCTTGTAGAGGTTTGCACTCATGCGTCTGTAGAGATTAGACTGGGCCTGCAACAGATCCGTATCAACCAGTTTCTTCTTGACTTCTGGGTTCAGTTTCCCCAGCCCATCGACGGTTGCAAGGTAGGCCATGAACAGGAACAGCGTCGCATGCTGCAAGTCAATTTCTACTTTTTGTTCAAACCCGAACCGGACCTTTCCAATGGCGTTGGCGATCGACGCCTCGACGGCCTTGAGAGCGCTGACGGTTTCGCATTGTTTGAGCGGGCATGGCAGCACCACATCGCTGTCTGCAGCGTCCTGCGACCGCGCGGGAAGAATAAACTGGACGTTTTTGGCAAGGTCGCGCGCGGTCTGGGGTATGGGCAGCGATTTGTCTTGAACGAGGCTTGCAAAAATTGCCTTTGAACTGTCCAAGACTGAATATTCCGAGTCAGATGTCATTTCTAAACTAATAGGGTTTTTGATTTACGTGCCAAAAAAATAAAAAAAAGAAGAGAAGAAGAAGATATCAATGATGAAGAGATGGTGAAGCTAAATGAAAAGAGCGGAAAAAAAAAGAAAGAAAATGGACATGGAGAGGAAAAAGAATCGCAGAGGGGAGACTCGCGAAGTTAAATACAATTTGGAATTTGGGATTGGGGCTCCTTTCCGGAAGAAAGCTTGACTATTGTTTTTGGCAGCGGCAGCGGCAGCGGCAGCGGCAGCGGGAAAGAGCTCGAAGTGGAACTCGGTTCAACAGTCTTGAATAGAAAAAGTTGTGAAGACAATGTTGTGATCTTAAAGTAGTGAGATAGAATGCAAACCAGTACTAGCCATTATGAGCCGGTATAGCGCCAGTGCAAACCTTCGAGAAAGTCTTCAAAGACATGAATAAAGCCTTGAACTCGAAAGAAAACCAACGCCCGACAATTCCTGTAGTTATCTGATGGAGAGAGCATCCGAAACCCATTATTCTCACATGGTCCTGAGCCAAAAACGTGATCTTAGCCGGCCGTATACATATATCAGCCGCACTACGTACAGTTTTTTTTCCGCACAAGCCCATAGTATGGCCCAACAGTAAGCGACTCCCAGTGACAGTTACCCGAAGTATATTCTACATACATTCACCCGACCCTTAGCAAGCAACCATCCGACCGTGTGAGACAGCCATCGTTCCGACAACGGCAAACAGAGCAGAGTACTCTACCCGACATGACAAATGACTAGGAGTCCGGGTCGCTAGGCGTCAGGAGTTCAAATGTGGCATGATAGTATAGCATTAACATTACTATTGAGAAGAGAGATCTAGACACTCGCAGACCTTAAGTAAATCAGACTAATATAGCGATTGTATAAATGACCAATCATAATAACGCAAATGACCTTTGCCTGCAAAACAGTTGGGCTTCCCCGCATAATTCGATGACGGAGTTGGTGCAGCGGATGTGGGGTAATTGATCGGATCTTAACTGGTTTTGGGAGGTTTACTATGGGAACACCTGCAAAGGCCCTGGAGAATCAGAAGAATTTTGAAAGTTTCTGGGGATGCTGAGCATCTGGGGGTACTAGCAGTAAAATAGTGTATGGCCCTCAAGGCTCCCCAGATTTTTCAGGTCAGCGGATCCGATATGACAACTTCGGATCGTGCTTGTTGATCTATATAAACTTCGCTGTTTCTGCTTTTTCTTTACCATCAACATTTGAATTCGACTGTTGCACTGATACCCTCACAGGGACACATATACACAGACACAGACACAGACACACAGACACACACTGATCAACCATGGCTCCGTCTAATGAATTCACAAACCTGGTCAAAAATGCCATGGGACCCAAGACCACCCCCAAAATGCGCCGAATTCTAGGTTCCCTTATTGAACACATTCACCAGTTCACCATTGAGAACCAGATCACCGTTGAGGAATGGATGGCCGGCGTCGACTTTATCAATCGCATTGGCCAAATGACAAATGAGCGCCGAGACGAAGGAATCCTGGTCTCCGACGTTTTTGGACTGGAAACTCTGGTGGATTCCATCACCTATTCCCTCGAATCGTCTGATCACACATCCACAGCCATCATTGGTCCCTTCTATAGAGCAGACTCGCCCAAATATAAATACGGCGAGTCCATCATTCAAAAGGAACTGGGAGGCGACAAAACATGGGTCCATGGAGTTGTTACCGACACAGAAGGAAAGCCTCTTGCAGGCGCCCAGCTTGAAGTCTGGCACACCGCCCCTAATGGTCTCTACGAGCAGCAGGATCCTGAGCAGCCGGAATACAATCTGCGCGGAACTTTCACCTCCAACGAGAAGGGCGAGTACGCCTACATCTGTTTGAGACCTACAAACTACCCCATTCCATTCGATGGTCCCGCAGGCGACCTTTTGCAGCTAATGGACCGACACCCTTACCGTCCATCCCACATCCACTGGCGCGTAACTCACCCAGGGTACCGCCCACTGATTACACAAATTTACGATCGCGACTGCGAGTACGTGGCCAACGACGCAGTGTTTGCTGTGAAGGACGAGCTGGTCGTGGATTTTGTGCCGGGCAAGGAAGAGGCCAAGGCGAGGGGATGTGATTACGATCTTACCTACAACATTGCGTTGCCTACAGAGGAGGAGGCAGCCAAGGAAACGGCTAGAAGACTTGCTGCTCAGAAGAAAGCAGAAGATGAATTAGTGAGCAATCTGTAGCTTTTTATGCCAAATTCTAGTTGACTACAGTATAACTATTGCTGATAATTATTTTTATTTTTTTTGTTCTATATATATATATATATATATATATATATATGGGTAGTTACTGTTTAAATTTCGAATCTCACAAAAGCCGAGAAGCTGCATCTTACAACCACCACCTTATTGATTAGAGCTACTACATGAGCTGTGCTTTTTCGTTGTGCACCCCTCATACTATCAACTCGCCTTAGCTTGTATCACCTCTCATCACCTCTCATTGTTTTTAACGCTCTAGACACCCTTTCAGCATGGCAGCACCACCTATCGATACCGCAATGGAGACACCGCCAATAGATTCAATTACACACAAGCTCAACAGCGAAGTTGCTGCAAAATTTGCCACGCTGCTTGCCGAAGTAACTGTGCCACTGACCACATTGAAATTGACGAGCGCAAGGCTAGCCAAACTGAAAACTGACATGGCACGGGGGCCACCGATACCTACCCACTTGCGCAAAGCCACAGTGACTTGGAACCCGTTCCAGAAGG
Organism: Geotrichum aggregatum; assembly: GCA_030564925.1. Lineage (NCBI taxonomy): Eukaryota > Fungi > Ascomycota > Dipodascomycetes > Dipodascales > Dipodascaceae > Geotrichum > Geotrichum aggregatum. The sequence continues at coordinate 16,341 of JAJMAH010000180.1, forward strand.
AAGCCCCAAATACTACCATCGACCCGAAGTACAACTTTAAATCAATTCTGCCAATTACTGAGCCAGAAGAGTCTATGATGCCGTCAGAAATGGTTGAGTCAATGGTCCGGCACACGATTGAGCTAATAATCGAGCACATGGTTGTCGAAGAAGGTTTCATCATGTTTGACGGAACTTTTGTCAACTACGATCCTCGCGAGTACCTAGCACAGCTTGAACGAAACATTGCTTGGTCTCGTGTATCTGTGTCGCACAAAGACCTCATTCAGTTTGTCACAGGCACATTAGACGGCAAAGCGCTGGAAGCCGTTGAGAATTTGTTAGACAAGTTTCCGACCTCTGATTACTACGATGTGGTCAATTTCTTAATACAAGAGTTTCAGCAATTTGATGCCTGGGATACGGGACTCTGGGAGATACTGTACATCAAGCCTTGGTTTGACCCTCAGGCACATACGCTGCCGTCACTAAGGCAACTGGCTAAGAAACTGCAGGTCATTCGCAATACTACAACCACGGCGCTCACGCTTGAACAAGTATCGGCTGACGCTTGGAAAGTCTTTACTGTGAGAGATAGGATCGAGCATGGCAAGTGGTTGAAAATAACAAACAACCGACCTCTTCACATTGCGTATGAAGACTTGAGTGCAAGCCCGTCGTATATGGACGCTTTGTACTCGAAAGTTCATTCATATCTTAACAGTGCACCAGCAGCACCAACAGCACCAACAGCACCAACAGCAGAACCAGCAGAACCAGCAGAACCAGCAGAACCAGCAGAACCAGCAGAACCAGCAGAACCAGCAGAATTAGAAGCACCAGTACCAGAGCCAGCAACATTACCTGTAACTGTACCTGTACAATTGAAAGAGAAATCTAAAGGAAAACCCAACAAAAAGCCTAAGCGTTCTACAAACTCAGAGGCTCAAAGCCTATAAATGGATGCGGCGACACAATCTCTAGAATTGTGATATCATGGAAATTGTAAGGGCAGAGTAAACTGCTTTTCAAGTATATAAATGCACAAGAAAAGGCTTATTCAAAGCTTCAATGGCATCGACGTTTGGCGAACGAAAATTCGATAAATGGATCTTTTTGAAGATTGCGAGCTTACAGATTGAAATCAGGGTAAAAAGCCCCGGGCATACAGTTTCCGTTACCATACACTGCATTATACGAAGGAGTACTGTATGATCATGATCATGACCATGACCATGCTGAACCGGCACGAATGCACAAACTTAGGACAGATCGTGCGCTCTAGATTTTATATGCATGGTGAAAAATGTCTATGCAGCTGCTCAACAACATCGTCTTTTAGAAATTGAGGAAAAAGAGAAAAATAATGCTCGGTCAATATAGAGGGTATAGAGGTCTTTTCGATTGATTATAAAGGATCATGTCTCATGAGTATGAATATGTTTTTTTTTTTTGATTTACTCCCTAGTATGAATAGAGTAAAAGGAGCCAAAAAAAAAAAGACAAAAAAAACTAGGTATATGGGATGAGGGATTGGTAGAGTAAAGTAGAGAGCTTTTCATTCATCATTGATAGATTCACGCTCTGGGACAGTTTTGGAGAAGCTATGTTTTTACTCCGTCTACCCACGGTAAGTACAAAGATTAGGAGAGACCTTGAACTTTGCATCAGTTATCTCCTGAATCTGCTCGGGCGTGTAACTGTCAATCACCTCAATCAGAGTCAATCCTTCAGTAGGGTGCACGTCAAAGACAGCCAGTTCGGTAATCAACTTGGACACACAACGTTTACCTGTAAGCGGGAACTTGCATGTCTCTAAAATCTTTGCGCGGCCCTTCTTATCAGTATGCTCAGTAAGAACAACTACCTTGGTAGCGGCAGGGTTTGAAACCAAATCCATGGCGCCTCCCATACCCTTCACTTTGCCCGGAAGAGCCCAGTTTGCAAGATCACCGTACTGAGAAACTTGCATGGCACCAAGAACGGTAACGTCAATGCGGCCAGACCGGATCATGCCAAAGGACTCTTCAGAGCCAAACACAGATGCACCAGTAGCAAGTGTCACGGTCTCCTTGCCGGCGTTGATCATATCAGGATCTTCCTCACCCTTCTTGGGGTAAGGTCCTAGACCAAGGATACCGTTTTCGGATTGTAGAGTGACGTGCACGCCCTTGGCAAGATAGTTGGGCACAAGTGTAGGAATACCAATTCCGAGGTTGACGAAATCGCCATCCTTGAACTCCAAAGCGGCACGCTTGACAATGCGCGTACGCTTAATGTCAGACTCAGAGGGCGCAGGCGAGTCGCTAGCACCTTCAGCTCCAGCCTCTTCCACGGCGAACTTGAAAATTTCAATATCCTTGGGGGTTGTAGACTGAATGACCTTGCTGACATATATGTAAGGAAGGTGAATGTCTTCGGCAGGGATCTCGCCGGGCTCAACAATTTGTTCGGCTTCCACAATGGTAAATTTGGCAGCACGGCCCATGGCACTGTTGAAGTTGCGCGCGGCACCCTTAAACCAACAGTTTCCAAGCTTGTCGACCTTGTGGGCTTTGACAAAAGCGTAATCACCATAGATGGCCTCTTCGAGGACGAACTGGCGGCCGTTGAATTCACGGACTTCTCTGGGTTTGCTTGTTTTCAGTACCTCTTTGCCGTCGCTAGAGTAGCGCACGGGCAGCTTACCTTCCTCAATCCACGTTCCAACACCGGCAGATGTATAAAAAGCAGGCACACCGGCACCGGCAGCACGAACACGTTCTGCAATGGTTCCCTGGGGCGTTAGTTCCAAGTCAATTTCTCCCGTAAGGTATAATCTTTCAAAAGTCTTGTTTCCACCAATATAGGATGCAATCATCTTAGAAATCTGTTTTGTGACGAGCAGTTGTGAGAGGCCTCTACCGTCAATGCCTGCATTGTTGGAGACTGCTGTGAGGTTGTTGATTTCGGGCTTGAGTTTGAGCTCATTGATGAGCGTGTCGGGCACACCCGAGAGCCCAAAACCACCACAGAGCAGGGTCGAGTTGCTTTTGAGATCGGCGATAGCTTCAGCCGGAGACACCACTTTGGATTGGTAAAAACTGGCCGCTGCTGAGGAAAAAGAGCGCGCAACCATCCATCTGGCGCGGCTGAGGGTGCTTGATTTCAGAGCGAGCATGATTGTATTAATGAAGGGGCCTTGGCTTTGAAAGGAATGAAATACAAAAGGAGCAAGAAACGAAAAGAAGAGAGAAAGAGAGAAGGAAAGAAAAAAACTCGGGGAAATGACAAGTTTTATATAGAAAAGCAAAGATCAATACTCCAGGTTTTTTATGTGATTTCTATGAGTTCTGTGTGGATACCCGTATATACGATAGAAAGAATGTCGAGAAAGGGCGGAGGAATTTCCCGGGACGAATTTGTAGTGATATGTTGGCCGTGGGTCTATACTTGACGTATATTATTATAAACGCATTCATTTTGGCCGGAATTTTCTCAGTCCAAAGCTCCAAAGTTCCAGAGCTCAAAAACCAGCGGAAGAGTGTCACTGAGCCTGTAAGAACGACATCCGACAAGCTGCGGAAGACGTCTAATACGTTCACCAAAAGGTTCTCAAGAGCCCTTTCAGAAGGCTTTCCAGACCCGAGAAAACCCATTAGCAAAGGGTTTGTGTTTTATTCACCTATTTTTTAAGTCAGTTCTTTTCAAATTTACAAAATTCCTTGCATTTTTCACTTTTATCGATTGCAAGCCTATTCAAGCGGTCGAAGCCTTTTTTTTGCGGAGAATTCATTTTCCGTCGCAAGCATAGGACGGCTAAAACTATACCCTCCTCTTAGCACGCGAAGACCCAACCCTGAAATGAATTTCAAGTCCTATGGCATAAGCCGCATATAGCTTGTTTAGGCACCAGGAAGTAACAGGGTACATGCTTCCGAAACCTCTTTCCCCCCATACTTTCCATACTTTCCCGTGTCTTCCACGTTTCCCCATAGTTTCGACAGTAGATCAATTACAAACCGCCTAAAAAACCCGCCTAATAGACACGTCCAAAAGCCCGTCGGAAGAAGTTTTAATCGTTGGCCACCCGGATCGCAAAGCCACAGGCAAAACGGTTCACTTCATATATATAACTACAGCCATATCGCCTAAATTTTCATCATTTTACTTGCCTTTTCTCTTCTTATACCTCCTTTGCTTCTACATCTTACTATCCTTTAACTGTACGATATACCAGCACGAAACATAATGTCTGTCTCAAAAAGCGTCGCCAAAATCTTGGAAAAACTTCCCACAGATATCGTCATTGCTTCGGCTTTGCGAACTCCTGTGACCCGCGTAAACAAGGGTGGCCTCGCCAAGATGTATCCCGAGGAACTTCTTGGAGCCGTCCTCAAGGGAACTCTCGAGAAAACCAAAATAAACCCAGCAGAAGTTGAAGATATTCTCGTCGGAGCAGTCCTTCAAACTCTTGGAGGTCAGAAAGCGTCAGCTACTGCCATCAAGGCGGCAGGGTTCCCATACACCACGACAATCAATACGGTAAACAGGCAATGCTCGTCGTCGGCGCAGGCAATCAGCTACCTGGCAAATACAATGAGACAAGGTCATGTTCATGTCACGCTGGCTGCTGGTGTGGAGTCAATGTCCATGGATTACGCTCCCCTGCGAGGAATTCCAAACAGAGTGTCACCCGTGTATGTCAATTCCGAGGTCGACGAGGCCCGTGACGTGCTCATGCCTATGGGAATTACATCCGAAAACGTTGCCAGAGAGTTTGGCATTTCGCGTGAAGACCAAGACGCCTTTGGCAAAAGATCCCAGGACAATGCTGCCGCTGCATGGGCGTCTGGCCATTTCAAGAAAGAGGTTGTCCCCGTTAATGCTCGCGCATTCGATAAGGAAGGAAACGTTATTGAAGGTGAATGGAAACTTATTGAAAAGGATGATGGAATAAGAAGTGTCACTCTTGAAAAACTGGCCTCTTTGAAGCCTGCCTTTACAGAAGATGGTACCACCACTGCCGGTAATGCTTCACAAGTTTCAGACGGTGCCTCTGCCGTTCTGTTACTGACACGCGCGAAAGCAGAAGAGCTTGGCATCAAGCCTATCGGCAAATTTGTACATTCCGCCGTTGCAGGTGTTCCTGCCAGACTTATGGGCATAGCTCCCGCATACGCCGTCCCCAGGCTTTTGAAAGAAACAGGCTTAGAAGTCAAGGATATCGACATTTGGGAGCTTAATGAAGCGTTTGCTTCGCAGTCTCTGCATGTCGTGCGCGAGCTGGGAATTGACATCGAAAAGGTAAACCCTCACGGTGGTGCTATTGCAATTGGTCACCCTTTGGGAGCGACGGGCGGTCGATGCGTTGCTACATTGCTGAATGGATTGGAGGCCAAGGGCGGAAAGCTGGGTGTGGTTTCCATGTGTGCGTCGACAGGACAAGGCTACGCTGGGCTTTTTGTGCGCGAGTAGGCCTAAGCGTGTATACGTTATGAGTAGATGATATAAAGCATGGGCAATTGAAAGTTTTGTACATATTATACACTTCATTTCTTTATTGAACGCCTTATCACGTATAGAAAAATATGATTACAAGTCAGCGTTGTCGTTCTTCTTGACGGGCTCTTCGGCAGCAGCCTTATCAGACGATTCAAGAGGAAGCTCACCAGCAGCAACGATTCTGACAATCTTGGTAGGCTTATCACCCCAAGCAGTCTTGCTCTTTTCGATCTTCTTGACGATATCGAAACCTTCCAAGACTTCACCAAACACTACGTGCTTTCCATCGAGCCAAGGAGTAGGGACAGTGGTGATGAAAAACTGAGATCCATTTGTGTCCTTACCAGCGTTAGCCATTGAGAGCTTGCCAGGCTTAGTATGCTTGATTGAAAAGTTCTCGTCGGCAAACTTGGCGCCGTAGATGGACTTGCCACCGGTACCGTCTCCGTTGGTAAAATCACCACCTTGGATCATGAATTGCTTGATGACTCTGTGGAAAATGGAGTTTCTGTAGCCGAACCCCTTTTCGCCGGTGCACAGAGCACGAAAGTTCTCAACAGTCTTGGGAACTGCTTCTCCATAGAGACCCATGACGACGCGGCCAATTGGTACCTCGCCCTGGTGAATGTCAAAGTACACCTTGTTCGTGATGACAGGGTCCTCGGTTGGGCCAGCCTCAACACCGCGAACGGCAGAGAACAGAACCAAAAGGATAGTAGATAAAAGTGCAACGCTGGACCACAGAAGCTTCATTGTCATTAATATTTCGCGTGTGAATAAAGAGTTTAGGAAACTAAAGAGAAGCAAAGACAAAAAAATCTGAAAAATGCCAGCACCGCACTCCGCCAATTCAGCGATCAAGTGAGGGTTAGGGCGCCAATGAGAAGTGCCGTGAAATTTCAAAACCACCCAGAATCTGGGCATGCGAATATTCCCCGTATCGAGGTTCAAGCTTCTTCAACAAACATTAAAAAAAATATCAACAGGGCAGCATGGACACTCCAGCTCCATCTGGTCAGTCAGCTTCCGCCACGGCTACAAAGGCAGGGACTCCTGCTGGAGACTCCACTGATGCAAACACCACAAACAACAATACTTCTTCGAACGCGAACGCCAATCGTCCCGTCGAACAAGAATTCGAAGGCGACACACCACGCGATGTCCGTCTACTCCATCTCATTCTTGCCTCAATGGGTGTCACTTCTTACCAAGATCGCGTTCCACTGCAACTCATGGACTTTGCATACAGATTTACTCATGGCGTTCTCCAAGATGCGCTTTTATATAATGATCACGCTCACTCTTCTACTACAACAACCCCTGCGGGATTGGGTCCGACAAACGTGCCCCTAACAACCGAGGATATAAGGTTGGCAGTGGCATCGCGTGTAAATTACCAGTTCAAACCTGCTCCCCCGAAGGAATTACTATTGGAGCTGGCACAGGAAAAGAATAGAAAGCCTCTTCCGGCTGTCCAGGAACAATGGGGCCTGAGGCTACCGCCGGAGAAGTATTGTCTTACGGCCAAGGAGTGGGATTTTGATGAGGAAGAAGAATCGCTTAGAAAGAAGAAGCAAAAGACTTCTGACGATATTATCATGACTGGCACTTGATTTATTGCACATTCATCATTATGATTGATATTGTCTTCAACATGTACGTGACGAAATGTAATACTATTTATTCTCCCTTTTTTACTCTACCATGTTTGCTGGAAGTTCCACAGCTTGTGCAAATGCTGCCTTGATTTTACTCAACTGTAGTGCTTTACCAATAAACACTAGTTTGCTTGGAAACTTGCTTTCCAACAGCTCTGCGTCAGGATCGTCTCGCATATCAACAATCTCGTAGTTTTCTCTCACGCCCTGCAAGATCTTGGCTTGCCCATCTGTCAACAGGAACCGGCCCTTGAGCCTGTGTATTTCTACTTCAGAGTTGTCAATCCTGTTTTCCCAAAGAACTTGTTGAATCCACGTTTCAAACTTGGCTAGTTGCGCTTCGGTCAATCTTCCAAACGAAAACGCGACGGTGGAGATTCGTGGATCATGCCATCCATGGCTCTTAAAGTTTTTGCTGTCGAATTGGAATCTGGCATCGTAGGCTTTGAGATCAAATAGCTTGTCCCATGGAATCTTTGAGTAAGTAGTTTCAAACAACGGCGCTGCTGAGTTGATTCCAGCCACGCGTTCGCGCACTTGAGCTAGCTGGCCTTCTGATATGGTATCAATTTTGTTTAGGATGATGATATCGGCATATGCCACCTGCACAAGGGCTGTAGACATTGGCTCATGCTTGATATCACCGTGGTGTTCGTGCTCGCTATCAGCAACATCGTCAAGTGAGCGCACAATATTTCCCGCATCCAAAACGGTCACAATCCCATCCAGATAAATTGAAGCTAATAGCCCATCGTCCATCCAGAACATTTTGGCAATGGGGCCTGGATCAGCTACTCCGCTAGTTTCAAGAAGTATGTAGTCGAAGTTGCCGCTCCGCTTCATGAGATTCTCGATTGCCTGCACTCCACTATCTCTGTTCCAAAAAAGTTAGAACATCATTGATTTGATTCAGGCCAGGCTGCATGGCTCTACTCACTTAACTGTACAGCAAAGGCACCCGTTATCCAGCTCGAGCCACTCTTCATACTCGTTGTCGCCATCCTTGACAATCATTGACTTCTCCACATCAGCAGCTATTCAGTTAATGTTCTGCAGACAACTTTGTTCCAAGTCACTTACAGTCTCCGAATTCTTAAACAACGTTAGTAAGGGATCAATTGATACAAGATCAATCATACGAACCATTTAAAATAATAGCGATTTTCTTCTCCTTCTGAGTTGTCAGGAAGTTTAGCAGCGTTCTAAGTCATTAGTGAACGCACTCAGTGGTTTCAGCACTGCCGTTGAATCTTACGATTTCCCGCTTCCAAGGTATCCAGTGATGATGGTGATGGGCACTTTGACGTCCTGTTCATAGTTAGCATGGCTCAACTAGCGATCGTGATATGAGCTGAAAACCCAAACTTACTGGCACTTCATTATCAAATACTTTGGTGCCCACAGAAGGAATAGCTGGCGCAGTCTCTACGAGCTGAGGAACCTCATCGTCCGAGTCCATAGTAGTCTAATAGTTGCGAAAGTCTTGTGAAAGAATTGGATCGATTGCGAAGAGTGGGAAATTGAAAAGAAAAGTCGCCGCTTTCCACCATCTAAACGGACCGAACAACCGGATAACATCCGGTATCCAAAATCTTGACTATTTTATATATATATTTACTAAGCATGTCTAATAATCAGTCAGCACTAACTCAGCAAACCTCTCACGTCAAAGAACAGCAGCTCAAAACCTTCGAAACTATCGAAATTCAACATCTTATTTGGTCTTTCATTCAATTAATGACTTCATCCTTACTCAGTACATTATTACATCAAGACTCCTCAACTTCTAAACAATTGTCTTTTGAAGTGAAAGCCATGCACGCATACACTTCAGCACAATCTCCATTAAACAACCTGCTATAGCGCGACCAGCATTAATCTTCACTCTGCAACTGGCTAGTGATTGACTCATGTCTGGCATGATGATTACAACCTCCATACCAGAGGACGCTTCTGTGACCTCGCGGGATATGCGACCTCGTGCTTTTTCTCACACACGCACGAATTCGTCTTCTTCATCTTCTTCAAGCCACCAGGCATCCCCCATAGGAGTAGCTGCTCCTCCTTTCTATACCGCCTACAATCCCGCTTCCCCCGCTATCCTAGGTCAAGGCACTTTTCAGGGGACGGGCAACCCTATGCACTTCGACGGCGATTCATCAAACGACACTTCTTCTACAAACACGGTGCAGCGATTAGGAAGCCAGTTCAACCCTTCTGAAACAGCTACTGTTGCTGCCACACGCAAAGAAGGACCGGGACCTTTGGAGTCACGAAACGACAATACCCACATGCCCGTACATCTAACTACCAACTATTACTCTCAAGACATGACTAAAGGAAAAGCTAGCTCTGTTCGTAACGTCCCTGTGAATCCAGCATCTCATGCCACCCCTGCTCCAAATTCATTAAGCAATAATCTGAACAATTCATCTTTGAACAACAGTGCCAGCAGCCCACCTATCATATACAAACCGCCAGCTCCCTCTCTGGTAGCAGCCACTGCAGCGGCGTTTGCGGCTCGTCCTAAAGAATCAGCCCTTACCAAAGCAAAAATGTTTGCCCGTCAGGCTGCAGCCATGCCACATCTTAATACATCTCAGAGCAGGTCGGCATCATCTTCAACCGGTTCAAAGCGTCGAGCAGACCTCACAATCCAGGCTGTCCCCGCGCCCCCAAGCCGGCCATCAATATCAGATCTTTCTCCCTTGGCCAGACCATCGCGAGAGCTTGAACGTATTGCATCAAACCTGGGCACATTGGGAACGCAAAACCCTCTGTCGCCCATGCATACTGGCTCACGAGATGAAAAGTACAAACACCATCTACCGTTCCGCACACGCAAAGAGCCTCACGTAACGGTTGCTTTATCTTCTAGTTCATCAAACTCGAAACTAGTGTCTGACCAGGGCAGTATATATTCATTTCACCCGTCGAGTCCCGGCGGAATGTTGAAAAACCTTCCAGCATTGGAATCAAAAACTCTGTTACCGAAAGAAGACAAAGACTTTATTGCGGAAGAGTCTTGGTCTCTGCTGCGACAGTGGGTCTTGCCACTTTTTAACGGCGAAGGTCTGCGGACTCCGGTAGAGAAGGTCAATTATCTTGTAACACTATACATTGACTCTCGAATTCAACAGGGCGCACAAGCACGTGAAATTCTTTCCGAGTTCTTGGAGCTCACCAAAGTAGGTATGGTCAAACTAGACACTCAGCTGCAAGCAGTGACGGATGCAAAGTTCATGCCACGACTAGTGGATCTTTGGCAGTTCTTTTTTTCCCAAGTCCTGCCGTACTGGGAAGCGGTGTTTCTCCCGCTGCAACTCGAATTTGAGGGAACAGGGCAGGTCCTATCTTCAAAATCGGCAGCTAGCTATTGGGGTTCGCTACCGGAATCACGAGAGCGCTTGAACATTCGTCGCATGACGCTAATTGCATTCAGGGACTGGGTGATAGTTCCCGTCTCTGACAGGCTTGAAAGTAAGTTTACTCAAAGAAGGATGCAGTCAAATGATTGCTATGAAGGACTAATGCGCAGAATGCAGAGGATTACATGAAAACTAACTATCATGATAGCAATTATTTCGCAAGCTTACTTGGACTTTGATTCAGCAAGGACTGTCACAGACACGGCAGTGAGACTGTTGCAGTGTACAAACGTGCTTGCGTCAATCCATTCTGATGATGATAACCAAAGGTTAATTGACCGGTTAGTCAAGATTATGAAAAACACTTGGCTGAGCAAGCCGAGAACAGCTAAAGACAGGCGAGGGTTTGTAACCGGTCGCTAATTGCTTGATTGGAACTTTCAATAAAAGGCAATGAAAACAAACTGAGAGAGTCGGGCTATTCAAAGAGAAAAGTTGCTTATACTGTCCAGCTGAGTTAGGAGGTCATTGTTCACCGACTTAGCCTTTTCTTTTTTCTCTTGACTAATTCGTTCTTTTTCGAGTTTCTTGACTTCGGGCTTGTTTGCTTGCAAGTCGGCAAAGATGCTGCTAGCAGAGATGAGGCTGTCAAGATCCTTCTGCGTCTCTTTATCCTTGATCCGCTGGCTTTTCTTGCTAATCTTTGATTTCGATTTCGACTTAGCTGTATTTAGTTTTGAGTTGAGCTTGAGCTTTGGGTTTCGAAGGCCCTGAGAAGATGTAGATTTGGAGTTTTTCATTCTGTAAATATGAATGTACTTGGTGAAGCTGGTGCAGCTGGTGAAATGTGAAGAATTGATGAGAACGAAATTAATTTGACAAAATTTTGAGTATTCTCAATGATATATGGCAGGGTAACGTTGTAGCTGGGACAATGACTAAGCATACGAGTTAAAAAAACTTTCAGAAAATGATTTCGCAGCTTCTGATCCATTTTCAAACACCTCTAACAACAGACGCTATACACAAAAAATGCCGTCCACGAATAACAAGGAGAAGCCTTGGGACACTCCCGACATTGACAAATGGACCGTACAGCCATTTAAACCCGAAGACAATGCAAGTGGCAGTGCCTTCTTGGAAGAAAGCAGCTTTGCTACGCTCTTCCCCAAGTACAGAGAAAACTATTTGCGTGAAATTTGGAGCGATGTGACTCGATCTCTTGAAAAGTTTGGCATAGGGTGTGTGCTCGATTTGGTAGAGGGTTCTATGACCGTCAAAACCACGCGTAAAACCTACGACCCGGCTGCTATCCTCAAAGCTCGTGATTTGATCAAGCTCCTGGCTCGTAGTGTACCCTTTCCGCAAGCAGTCAAGATCCTCGAAGACGATGTTGCGTGTGATGTGATCAAAATTGGAAACTTTGTGTCAAATAAAGACAGGTTTGTTAAGCGACGCCAGAGATTACTAGGGCCTAATGGTAACACACTGAAAGCGTTGGAACTGCTGACCAAATGCTACATCTTGGTTCAGGGAAACACAGTTTCTGCTATGGGCCCCTACAAGGGCTTGAAGGAAGCCCGCCGAGTGGTTGAAGATTGCATGAAAAACGTGCACCCCATTTACCATATCAAGGAGCTGATGATCAAGCGCGAGCTTGCCCAAAAGCCCGAGCTCGCTGAAGAAGACTGGAGCCGGTTCCTGCCGCAGTTCAAGAAGCGCAATGTTGCGCGCAAGAAGCCCAAGAAGGTCAAGACAAAGAAGACATACACGCCGTTCCCACCTGTGCAGCAGCCTCGCAAGGTCGACTTGCAAATCGAGTCCGGTGAATACTTTCTCAGCAAATCAGAAAAGGAACGACGGAAACTTGAGGAAAAGAAGGACAAGAGAGATGAGGCCAAGATTGAAAAGGATAAGGAGAGGGCGAAGGACTTTGTAGCCCCCAAGGAGTCTGCCTACGTGTCGGCCGCTGACCGGGAGAAGAAGGAAAAGAAGAAGGAAAAAAAGAGAAAGAGATCTGAGCAAGATGATAATGAGGACGAGGAGTAAGAACTGGCACTCAAGTATTAATATTCATGAATAAGTTAATAAACTGAAAAAGAAAAAAAAGATTAAGAAGCATCAAATTAAAAGAGCACATGTAAATGTATGTATACAGTGACATTAAAGCTAGGGCATTTCACACCAGGGCCGACTAGTAGACTTTTGATAGCCACAAAGATATTTTTCGAGCCACATACTTATAAGCCCTGCACATACAACTCCAGCAGAGTCACTGATTCCGACCGATCCCATAGCAAACTCCCGCTCGTGAAGAGGAACTGTTTCAGCTACCAGCATAAATGTATTGACATAAGATGCACCGCCAAGCAGGCCCTCGTAGAACACCATTATCATGATTAAGTAGACGTTCGGGATTATTGAGTAGAGAGACTGATAAATGAAGATTATCAAGTTGAGGGCTTGAAGGAGTGACGGAATGTAGACTCTGCGGATTCTAAAAAACGGAGATGACGACCGAGATATGAAGACACCGAGCTGGTACAAGGTTCCATAAGTAACATATGCATCACGGTATTTGCTAAAAGGCATCTCCTCGATAGGAAAGAGTAAGGTAGGAGAAATTCCTTGATTGATAATGTATTCGCAAATATACACCAGAAACAAGGGGACCATGAAAGGAACCACAAACGGTTTCAAGCGAGTCATTGTGGCTGAAAAAGAGTCTAGCTTTGGTTTTTCTCCCGCTCCATGATTATGGGTAGTAGTTGGCTTGAGGACATTTTCTTCGTCATCGATATCACCGTTTTCAATTTCGCGTTCATTATTAGTTGTTGCATGTACAATTGGTAAATCTGCATTAGCAAAAAGGAGCACTTGGTCTTCGCTACCGTCAGAGACAGTTTGGTACTCGGCTGCTGTCGCAGGAAGTTCTGGCGGAGGCAGTATCAGGTAATAGGCGGACCAAAATGTAGTTGGCGCAATCTAGAGTTTAGGAAGGTTTAGCGTTTGGAAACGTAAAAGAAAAAAGAAGCATCATACACTGAATAATAGAAGCGTACTCTTTACGCTAAGCCCTAGATACGTCGTAAAAACGAGATACGCAAAGCCTGTAGACAGTTAGTAAGAGATTCAAAAAACCACAAAGTTTTCAACGAGAAAAACAAAAAGAGCATCATACTTCCTACAAGGCCAGCGCCTCCAGTTCCAGAACTGAAAGCCGCCAGACTGGTTTCGCCATAGAAATGCGTCAGCTGCAAAAATGAAAGCTCGCCCAGCCCTGATGACAGCGATGCGATAACTATGCCCAAAAGTTTCAACCCAATGCTGTCGGACAGCGCAACGATTACCATTCCAAGAGAACTTAGAGCAACTAAGATGGATATCCGATAACTTTCATAAATGAAGGGTTAGTATGCCAGTCAATTATAATAGAGTGCACCACCACTTGTAATATACTGGCTATTGGGGTTTGGATACTCTACACTGGGATTTGCATACTGAATGCCGGGATCTGTATACATACTTATAAGGCACAAGATGCACAAAAAACGGCGCCACTATCTTGACCAAAAACGAGGGCAACACGTCGGCCAACAGCACCGTCGCTTTTGGTACCAGGGGGCCTACGAGATCAATAGCTGCAGAAAGGTTGACGACGTAAAGAACATTGTTGATGAGGCCAAATAGCCAAAAGGATATAAAAATGCGGCCACTAGGACGAAGCCTAATATTCATTTGTTTATTTTCTCGGGTAGATATGTAGAAGAGTAGGTTATTGTAAGTTTTTGCAATCGAACCGAGGAATGAAGCGTTTCAAAAAAAAAAGAACCCTCTCTTCGAATTCTCCCACTCCCTGTTTTTTTGGTAAAAGATACAAATTCACTTTTCTTCTGGGGTAGTATCAGTATCCACACCATATATTATACGATAAGATCATGTGATACGCGTGCTGTAATATTTGGACGCGTAGTTATCAAATGCTGTAAACTGTAGAATCTCATATTGTAACCTTTAAGCAGAACGTCTTTTTTTTGACTCCAACTCGCACCAAGAATGAATAATAAAAAAATCATTTTCCATTGATCTACTAGGAACTGAAAAAAAAAAACAGTTTTATAAATGAATTCTAATTCGCTTAATATCTAATGCGGTATTGTTTTTTTAAAGAAACACTTTTTAAAGAGGACATAATTACATGACAAAGAGCATGGCACAGACAGCAGCAACTCCTGAAAGGAAGGTAGCGCTGAGGTTGCTTGCACCATTGGTTTGTTCAATAGCTGCGGCAGTAGTTGGGACAGCAACACTGCTGAGGTTGGTACCAACAGGAACGCTAGCAGCAGTCTCAGAAGTTCCAGACACGCCGGAAGGCGTGGCTGCAACAGCTTCAATGGCAGTAGGGGTGGTAGAAACTACAGAAGCAGAAACACTCTTCTCAGCTTCACATCTAGTGCAGACAGTCACAAAACTGGTCTCAATATCAACCACGGCAGTACCAGACTGGTAGTAGGTAGAGGTGACGTATGTAGGAAGGATAGTGGACTCGTAAGAAGAGGAAGCAACTGGAGTAGAGGCAACGGCCTCGAGAGTGGTAGAAGTGGGGACAGCCACAAACTCAACAGGGGAAGTACTGGCAACAAGGGCAGAAGTAGCAGGAGCGGATGACTCAACTGCAGCAGTGACAGGGACAATAGAGGTAACTGAAGGGCAGAAAGTAGAAGTCTGCGTAACAACCTCAGACGAGCTAGCACCAGGGACAGAGCGAGTGATGACAGAGACACGAGTAGTAGTAGAAGTAGATTGAGGAACGACAATAGTGGTGTATCCAGTGGTAGAAACAAGCTTGGTGGTGGCAGGAGTGGCAACGACAGAGACGGGGATAGAAGATGAAGCGGACACAGTTGCAACAGCTTCAATGCTAGATCCAGTAGTGGAAGGAGTAGCAGCAACAGAGGCAGGGACAGAAGATGAAGCAGATTCAGTTGCAACGGCTTCAACTGAAGAGACTGTGGCAGTAGCAGAAGCAGAAGCAAGAGACGCGCTGCTCTCAGCTTCGCATCTGGTGCAAATAGTGATATAGTTGGTCTTGATTTCAGTGACAGCAGAGCCAGAGACGTAGTAGTAGCTAGTGGCGTATGAGGGAACAATAGTTGACTCATAAGCAGAATTAGAAGTAGGAACAGAGTTTACTGCAAGAACAGTGCTCTTAGTACCGACAGAGGCAGGGACAGAGCTGACGACAGCAGAAGCAGGAACAGAGCTCTTAGTACCGACAGATACGGCGGCGGAAGAGACAGGAGAAGAAGCAGCAGGGACAGAGCTGGCAGCAAGAACAGAGCTTTTAGTACCGATAGATACAGCAGCGGAAGAGACAGGAGAAGAAGCAGCAGGGACGGAGCTGACAGCAAGAACAGAGCTCTTAGTACCGATAGATACAGCAGCGGAAGAGGCAGGAGCAGAGCTGACAACGGCAGAGGAAGCAGGAGCAGAAGCAGTAGTAATAGACTCGGGGATCCCGGTGACAGGAGCGGAGCTGACAACGGCAGAAGAAGCAGGTGCGGAAGAGACAGCAGCAGAGCTGACAGGTGCGGAAGAACCAGGTGCAGAGCTGACAACGGCAGAGGAAGCAGGAGCAGAGCTAACAACAGCGGAAGAGACAGGAGCAGAGCTGACGACGGCAGGAATGGAGCCTGTGGCAGATTCGACAGGAGCGGAAGCAGGTGCAGAGCTGACAACAGCGGAAGAAGCAGGTGCAGAAGCAGTAGTAATGGACTCAGGGATGCCGGTAACAGGAGTAGATGAGGCAATAGAGACTGGAGCAGAGCTAACTACAGCGGAAGAGACAGGAGCAGAGCTGACGACGGCAGGAATGGAGCCTGTGGCAGATTCGACAGGAGCGGAAGCAGGTGCAGAGCTGACAACAGCGGAAGAACCAGGTGCAGAGCTGACAACAGCGGAAGAACCAGGTGCAGAGCTGACAACGGCAGAGGAAGCAGGAGCAGAGCTAACAACAGCGGAAGAAGCAGGTGCAGAAGCAGTAGTAATGGACTCAGGGATGCCGGTAACAGGGGTAGATGAGGCAACAGAGGCAGAAGCAGAGCTAGCAGGAACGGAAGCAGTAGCAGTAGCGGAAGTTACACCAACAGATGATACCGAGCTGGCACTGGCAAGAGCAGCACTGCTCTCAGCTTCACATCTAGTGCAAATAGTTACATAGT
>JAJMAH010000181.1:0-32574 GCA_030564925.1 Geotrichum aggregatum
ATGCTGAAATTCTCCTCTGAACAATCTTTTCCAGAAGCTTGCCCAGCGTGTTCAGCAGTGTGATAGGTCGGTACGATCTGGCCTTCCTCTCATCTTTGTTACGTTTGGGTAGGATGATTGCAGTTCCCTCTCGAAAGCATTTTGGGTGGTAGCCTAATGCTACGCATCCAGCCAGTACTTTCTTCAGCACCTTCCTGAAGGACCTCGATTTCCACGCCCGTTTGATTGCAACTGTTTTGATCAGGTTTTTGTTTCTACATAATCTTTCATAGCCGTGATTTCAATCTATTCATTCATTCATTCATTCGATGTCAGGGGGATCTGGCTCATGGATGATGTCTGCTTCTTCAGTAAGATCCTCAGTTCCGTCAATCATGTCGTTCTGCCAATTGAATTTACTACATGCCTTTGATATATATTTATGTTGTCTAGATGTAGTTAGCACCAAAAACCTTTGTTTTTAAGAAATTGGTCTCTTGGCCCAGTTGGTTAAGGCATCGTGCTAATAACAAGACTCTTCGTAGTTAACGCGAGGATCGGCGGTTCGATCCCGCCAGAGACCATATTTTTTTCTGCGTTTACGTATTTTATTATTTACATGTTGTATGACGTATTCGTTTTTCCTTGATTTTAGGAAAACAATGTGTAGTTACCGATAAAAGCTGTGATGAACTATGAACCCCCCCCTTCCCCCCCCAGAGCTTTGAGATATCATATCTGAGAATCAGTTCCTCAGACATTCAACACAACATTTAGTGAAATCATGCAGTTCGATACATGTGCCATTTGGCTCTAGGGTTTGCAGTTGCGTGTGTGTGTGTATGCTTTCTCTAAATAAATTCTATATGGCTTCATGATAAACCATAGTATGTGTCATATGTGGACGAGAAACAGCTGCACGGCTTATCATGATCCAGACAGCGAGAGTGTCTAACGTCAAGACTACACACCTCGCAAAGAAATGAAATGTGTGTGTTTCGCTTAGCAATCTTGCTAGCGAGACTCCAAATGTCAAAGTTCTTGAGGTTTTCTTGCTGGCCGGTTAAGAAGCATGGTATTTTGGGATTAAGGTCTCATTGTTTTTTATCAGAAATTGACATTGAACTCATAATTGCTTATTAACGATTATTGCGTACTATTGGCAATTCCCTAGCTTCCAGGAAGAGGGAAATAGAATGTGAGATAGAAAGTGGCAACCCTGCTGATGTACCTCTCTTAGACTCCTTTTCAGCATTTAAGGATTAAGCGTGCAGGCCGTTAGCTGCCAGAATTCAAATATTAAACCTTAAAGTGAGCTTCAGACCAGCAGTAATATCGTGATAAGTACAAGGATGACGTTAGCAAAAGAAGTGCCAGTACAATGCCAAAGGCAAACATCCATACAAAGCTTTTATTTTGATAAATTCTATTTTCCAAGCTAATTTGCATTGAAGGAAGCCTTGAAAGAGGCGCTAAAAAGAGCCTGAAGAAGAAAAAAGCTTGATCCCAGAAAACAGCAGTATACAGTTACGGGTTTGGCATGTGAGCGCACGGTCTTATATTCAATCTCACCCGTCGATTGAACTCAAGCACGTCGTGTAGGCCGGTTCTACTGGCTTTAGGCTCTTTTAACGTCTTTTTCTTTATTGTTGCATGAATCTTTTTTCAGGTTAGTGGCATGAATGATTTACTCTAAACGATCTCACAATTGAATGCGAAAAGAACACACATTTCAAAAAAAAAAAAAAAAGGTACTGGTACCGATCAAGTCCCAGGACACCCACAAAGTACATGAGCTTCAGATGCCAGGTAGAAGTCTATTGAGTTCAAAACGTGGTTTAGACGATACGCAGTTTTGTAGACATGTCTTGTTCCGTTACAAGTTCTAAAAGCGCATTATCCGAGTTGGTTTAATTTGTAAATCGAAAATGAATACACGATGTACAGTTTTTCGCTTTCAAAGATTGCTGCTCTCATGACTTCGCCATCGCTATGAAATCTAGGATCTTGTATTAGCCTTAATGTTTTCTCTTGTGAATGCCAAAATTCAAAGGCACCGGTACTCATTCAAAAACATTTTGGAAAACTTTTTGTGTGAAATTTCCAAAGCCATAGGCATATATGCTAACCAGTGACTAGTAGCTGCCGTTGAAAATCCGACCTGACCAACAGTCTCTTACCTTTTTCTTTTTGTTTGCTAGTCATTGTCTGGAAAGCTTGTTATACATGGAACTGTCTGGCCGGTTGATGAATTACTGGATAGACCCACAGTTACGGATACCAAAGTCTACTGTAAACTTTTCTCTGGATCACAAACAAAAACCGTTAAAGACTTGAATTGAACTTAATATCACCACCATGGAGATCTGTCTGTTATTGATTTCTGTGCAACTGTATCCAGCATTTTACAAAGAAGATATGGCGCTTGTTTTGGCCTCAAATTGGTAGAGTAAAGCTGCGCCAACTGAGTTCTTTCTTAGTCTTGTCGCACAATGAGAAACAAGATACGCTTATAGCTGCAGTGAAACAATGTACAAACTTTGCCCCATCACACTTGAGAAACAATAATACTCATGGCTTCTTATACTAGACTAACTAGCCGAGGCAAATTGTGAGAACAATCGATAGATGTCAGACTCATAATAATCTAAATTGATATGAATGACCATATGCTTGGAGAATGTGTTCCTCAAACACATATTGTTGCTTTGACGATCTCGACTGTGAATTCACAGCTCCTCATAAACTATAAATACACCACAACTAGTTTCTCCGAATAAAAAGAGCTTGCAAAAAAGAACATCAGCTTTGCGAACTCTGTGGATCGAACACAGGACCTTCAGATAATCTGTAAGACTGATTTTTAACTTCAGTCTGACGCTCTCCCAACTGAGCTAAGTCCGCAACTTATGATTTTGAAAGCATTTGGATTTGAGTCTAAAATATGCTAGCAAAATGCTCATTATATGGCAATAATCAGTGATTTTTTCAGCACTGTACTGCTTTTCAACAGGAGGAAAAGCTCGTGCGTTGAACCTGTCACTTGGCTTAAATGAATCTTGTTTGTTTAGCCTAAAGATTAGAAGATGCGCTCGCTATTTACCTAAATAATCAAATTTATAGTTCTCATCGGCAATTTAACCGAAAAATCAAACGCTTACTGTCCACTTTGGATATGATCATGACCAGATCTTTTCACACTGACGGAAAAAACAAATAACATAGCAACAGTCACTTAAGC
The DNA here is from genome assembly GCA_030564925.1 of Geotrichum aggregatum. Classification (NCBI taxonomy): domain Eukaryota; kingdom Fungi; phylum Ascomycota; class Dipodascomycetes; order Dipodascales; family Dipodascaceae; genus Geotrichum; species Geotrichum aggregatum. The sequence continues at coordinate 3,221 of JAJMAH010000181.1, forward strand.
TGCATCTAAAAGAAGAAAAAAAAAACGTCTGATTATAGATCTTTTTTTTAGATCGGCCCAGCTCTAGAACTCAACACACTGAGAAAAGTTCGCTGTGAACCGCAGCAGTCACCAAAAAAGTTGTTTCGAAACAACTTTGCTCTAGTCCAATCAGTTTTGCTTTAGGGTCCATTACGTTTACCTCAAGTTGAAATAGATGTGGCGCGTTTGCGAAAAAAAAATCTTTGATTTCTACACTTGGACGCAAAAAAAAAGAAAGGGTTCTTGATAGGCCAGCTTTTCGAGCAAACCAAAATGATCTCATACTGAGATACGGATCCGGAGTTGGCAAACATGCGTAATGCCAGGCCAGTGATGGTGAGATTATTTTTTGAGGACATTGGTGGATCAGAACTGGACCATGCGCGGTCTAGGTCTAGCTGAAATATTTTTCTGCATATTCTAGTTTTAAGAGAGCTGGTTCAGTCGCGCGACAATTGTATTGATATCATGATTCATGATCACAGTTGGGCTTAAAATTCATGAATGGAAACATTCTAGACCAAGATCGAGAGCGTTTCTAACAACTCTCCACCACAGGTTCAAGCAATCATTCCACCAAATTCGAAATATTTCAGCTTACCATGGTCAGTATGCGTAATTTTTATGTTCATGTTTTTCATCCTTATTTTTGCTCAGAGATTTTTTCTACGCAGGACTCTCAAATTGCCCTTATATGCCATTTGCGTCACGAAAACAAAGTTCATCGAGGGTTTCCTAGAGAGGGTTTCAACGTCCTATAGAGAATTCCAACATCCTAGAAAGGATTTCAACGTCCTATAGCTAGTACTAATTATTTGGGTTAATGCTGTTTGAATAATATAGCTAACATGAGACTTCTACACACTGCCCAGTTTCTTGGACGCGACGCGGAGGATGGACGTATCGTTCAGGACAAGCAGAAGACATTGCAATTAAAAGACGACAGCTTTTGTACCAAAATTTTGATATTTTTTAGGCCTCGTTCCCGCGTGCTTTTGATAATTATAACACGCATGTAACCGACAAGCTTGTAGTCTACTTCAAGCCTCCAACGACGTGTACTGAGCCGCTGACGGCACTGCTAAGCTCTTGAAAAATTCTTCAGATGGAATAAGTTTCTCGGAGGCCGCCATGGTTCTTGTATTGATAGCAACTCCTATAATACCATACACTAATACATACAGTATACTACTAACCCATAAGCTCAAGCCTATAGCTATAGGAGATGTCAACGCTAAAGGCCCGAGGTTGTTCCTGAAAAAACTCGCAGGGATCATACTTTTAAAGTTACCCTTCTGTTGCAAGGGTAAGGGTACCGCCTCGTTAGGGAAAAGGTACACCTCACCAGCTACAGTAATATCCACACAGTGTCACACTCATCGTTTATCTGCGACGAGCATTCTTCGCCGAATCCAACTTCTTTTCCCGTCTCGATCTATGTGCGTATTTATTCTGCAGCACTGCTCTCTCGCGAATATTGTTGGTGGTGAACTAACTTGACGGTTTATTCAGCTTCTCTATTTACAATGGGGTTCAGCGACGAACTTAAGACTAGAAATTTCAGGCAAGTGTGGCTGTTCTTGCCAATTGATTCACGCAAGGCTAACATTGTAATAGTATATATGGGCAATGGTAAGCCTACAATTGCAAAACGTCTTGCTCGAGCTAACGGAAAAGGATTGGCCTACTATGTGTGATCCTATGTCTCGCTTTGGGAATTGCAAACCTCTTCCATGTTAACTTGGTGATTATCTTTTCAATTATTTGCATGTGAGTCAGCATAAACTTTCTGTGGCCGTTTTGAGATATTTGACTAACGGCATATCAAAGAGTCCAAGGCTTGGTCATTCTCCTCGTGGAAGTCCCATTTCTGCTGCGGATCTGTCCATTGACTGAAACCTTCACGACTTTTATTAGACGGTTCAACAAAAACTACCCTCGAGCAGGATTCTATGCTTTGTAAGTATCCGTTTGCTAAGGCGCGGTGTCAAGTGCAGGATCTAACATTGAACTACCAGGATGGCCCTCATTCAATACTTGTCATGTATTCTTATGGTCACTTCATTGCTGGCCGTAGCCATTATGCTCACTATTGTAAGTGCTTGCTACGCGCTGGCCGGTCTCAAGAACCAAGAGTTCACTACCAGCTCTGCGCTTGGTGGCGTTGGCCTTGCACGGCAGATTTTGTAGCTGTGCATTCTAATGTAAATTAATGAAATTATTCCGAACCCAGTTGTTCCATTCTCTCCACTCCCCACAAAGTCTTACGATGAATTCGAGCTACCGCTGGTAATATTTAAATATCAATCATACATGCCACCTAAAAGACATTTTACCGGTACGAATCAAGGGCGCCATGAATCCGTAGAGCAAGAGGACGATGTTTTTTCCAAGTTTTTTGAGACTGCGATACCACCACAGCAACAACAAAAACAACAACAACTACAACAACAACAACCTGCCCTCAGCTTAAAAGCGGCTGCTATCCCCAAACACGACGAGCGATGGGCTCTTCGGGTGCGTGGGATACCCGGAGTCACACGGCTTGACTGCTTCAAGGAAATATACCTGGCACCGATTTTCTTGGATCCCAATGGGCCTAGGTATAACGAGGACGACGTGGAAGTTGAGATCGTGACAGAGCCGCTCAGGCATACCATGTTACGAGGATCACAGACAGCGTTTATTCAAACAGCTAGTCGTGCGCTTGCAGATTTGTTCCAATCAACCTGGGATGGAGAGTATGCTGGCTTTGGTCATAGACTTGAGGTGATGCGTATCTCACGACTTGAGCTACAAGAAAGTTTAGCAGCTGCGTCGTCACCAGATAAGCTCAGCAACGGCTACAAGCCAGAGACTAAGATGAGTCCGCCACATGCGTTTGCAGGATCTAGCGGGCAGAGGTCCAAACCAAGCTTAGACATCCGCTCTTTGAGGTTGGCAAACGCGACAGCTCAGGGTGTTGCTCAGCACGGCGAGAGTTTCGAGACACTGTTGATGCAACGCGAAGCACTCAATCCTCGTTTTGCATTTTTGTTTGGGGCTGATGGTAGTGTCGGTGGCTTGTGCGTGGAGTTGGACTTGGAAATGCACATGTACTACAGGGCTGTCTTGCATAGGCTATTATACACGAAGAACTTTGTGCAGCATTATGAGAAACTTGGGCGAGACGAAAATTCAAAGCAAGATTACTCAGGTTCCAGAGAGGCCCCGGCTTTTACAGGAAAGGGCAAGCGCCATTTGCTGTCTATTCAAGATGAGGACTCTTTGCTACTTTCGTTTCATGGCGACGCCCACCATCAAAAGCAGCACATTTTCACCACCAACGTTAACTCTGACATCGACATGGTTTATATGTTTAGCAAAGGCCCACCTAGCACAGTCGAAACCGCTTTACAAGAGTTAAGAACCAGTGGTAGCACTTTTTTGGACGTCGATACTGTTGACTACCGGTCAACTACCGCACCATTACCAGCACCAGCACCAGCACTGTCAGCAACACCGGCTATACTAGCACGCTCAAATTTATCGTTGGGTTCCTCAATTCGTACGCGTGATGGTCGAAACCAGGTGCCAACAGACCTAGGCCGTCGTAGTAGTGGGTCTAAAGTGTTGCAATTGCTGGAAAACTACCGGTACCTGGGGAAAGTGAACCGCCGGCATCTAGTTCTTCTTCTCAGGCACACGCGAACAATGCGGCGAGGCAACATTGCGCGTACAGCTGGGTTTGCCCTTGAGCATGAGCTCGCTGGCGCAGAAGTGGTTGATTTAATTTGTGGGTCTATCGAATGCGCTGCTGCGCGTGCTATGGGTGGTTGTCTTACAGGCTTTGGCACGTGCACAACAGGCATTTCAAAGGCCAATGCAGCAGATGCCTATACGGTGCTTGGGCGACTCTATGTTGTATCTGATATTCTTTATAATACGTTGATTCTGGGTCGATATGGCAAGCCCAACAGAAATATCAATGTTAAGACTGCTAGGGGGGCATGGAATCATGGTGCTGGTGCTGGTGCTGGTGTGCATAAAGCGTATCCCGCATTGTTTCTAGACCGCTTAAAGCGGCGGACATTCAAGGTACTGAGACAAGCAATCTCTGCACAGCAACAACAAGAATACCAACATGAGGGACATGGATTACAGAAACGAGAAAGAGAGACATTAGTAACATTATCATCGGCTTCAGCAGAATCAGTAGTAACTCTTTTGAGTGCCAAAGTCAGCAAACTATTAAGCCTTTGGAAGTCCTGGAATATTCTGGACGAGGACTTTCAAGAAGCTGTAGCGCGGTGCGGCTGGCATTGCGACATTCCTGAAACGAGCGATGATCTGGAGGATGTTAAGAGTCGGCCGCAGGGTAAAAACGAGGGAGAGGACTACATCGAAGACAAAAAAATAGAGAAGAACGATCATGATTCCAGTGCCAACGTTAATGACAATTCCGATCTAGGTTCAGATCTATCTTCAGTCCCAAATTTCGACTTGCCTTCCTATTCAAAGACGCCCAATAGGGCCAGAAAGAGCAGTTTTGGCACAGGAAGCTTAAACAGCAGCAGCAGGATGCATGAATTCCATGCTGCTGCTAGACCTAGTTCGATCGAGAAACTGACAGGAGCTGAGGCCGATCAGGGCCAAGAGCAAGGATCGAAACCAGGGCAGCCGGACAGGTTCGACATCACTAGTGCCAGTGCAATTGCAAGCGACAACAGCAGGTCAAAGCACCCTACTGAATACTACAGAAGGAGCATGCTTGATAATGGTAATAGTGCTAATACTAGTGTCGGTGCTGCTTTGAAGCCTGGCAATAGCAGCACTAGCTCAAAATCTATGGCTAGTGGCGTTGCTGATACTCCTCGGTTTCACGAACTAAACGAACCAGACAAGTTGAGCCAGTTGAGCAAGCTGGACAAGTTAAACAAGCTGAGCAGTGAGTTTGATGGCACAGAATTATCAGACCAAGACCAGGATTTCTATGCGACGTTAGTTTCGAGTGCAAACAACGCACGCACCTGAAAATGTGACTGGACCAGGGTTCAAAATATCTCTTTCATTGGGCTGGTAGCTATAAACCGGTATACAAATATAGGCTAAGGTATATGGGAATATTTTGTGGAGTGTTAGTAGTAGTACTACTGCTACTGCTACTGCTACTGCTACTGTACTAGCTAATGCTGTATATCTTGCTTGTAAAGCTCAGGCACTAGTAGTCGCAGTAAGAGTCTAGTTACGGTAAATGCTTGTCTTTTTTTTATTTTCTTTCGCCTTTTTTATTTTTATGTTTTTCAGCTTTTCACACTTTTTACTATTCACGAGATTCCAGTTTATATATATGTATATTACTGACATCAGAACGTGCAACTGTCGTACTATCATTGCAATTGCGTAATTAGTCTGTTTTGTTCTCCTTCCTCCCTCTTTCCCCCAAGGAAAAAAAAAACTAGCACTAGCTAGACCCTACAGTCAGTCTACGCAAGGTAGTAGTGGTATCTATATAGCGTGTAGAATCATAGCAACAGTAGATTTTTGTAAAGAGCATAGAAATCTTTACACTAATCTAGAAGATTGAGGATTCTAAAATCAGAAAGAAGAGAATAAAATAACAATCCAAAAGTGAGAGTGAGTCAAGAAGAGAAGTAAAGTGATGAAAATAAAAAATAATAAGAGTGGAAGAGATGCGAAACAATTCGAAAAAACATCCCTGTATCAAAGCGTGTGTGTGTAATCCATGAAATAATCATGAAAAAATCTAAATGAATAAAACTAATGTGAAAATTTGAAATCTTACTTTTCTTGAGCTTCTTCAAGCCAGGTCACCACCCTACCGGTAGACTAACAAAGACCACACCAGATTAGACTTGAGCTATACCGTACCTCGGCATCTTTTTTTACTATCTCCTGACATTGAAAAGACTACAGTTCACCGTGTTCTCCACAGTTGCAACCAGATACAAAAAGCACAGCATGGTAAAAATCAAACGCCAATAAATAAGAGTATACATGAGTACTATACAAGGCTAATAAGTAGCGAAAACCAAATCAACAATAAAACAAACAATTGCAAACATCCAGGTATATATATATAGTAGATGGTGAAAGATACCAATCCAGCTGGTCTTTCAAAGTCCTTCGAGTCTTTCGAATCTTTTTTTTAGTCCTTCAGGTTTTAGGTTTTGGGTCCTAATCCTCAGTTTGTCACGACTCAGTCGAGGTCACAGAAACATCAGCTTCCAATCCCTCAATAAACAAGTTGCGACCTCCCTTCTTCATGTGAGTTCGTCTGTGAGCTCTCAGGTTGTCACTTCTTGAGAAGCGGCGAGCACACTCGGCCACATCGCACTTGAAGGGCCGCTCATCTGTGTGAATCTTTGCATGGCGTTTCAAGTGTTCCAGACGGCGAAAGTTCTTGTGGCAATGATCGCATGAATGAGGCTTGCCGCCTTCCAGCCGAGAAGCACGGCCTGTGCGTGTGAAGCGGCGGAGTGCGCGAGTGGGAGACTTGTACTGGTCTTCATGAATGTGATTGTGGTGCACACTCATGGGGTGCTGGCCCATAGATACAGCTAGGCTGGCCGCAGCAGCAGCGGCAGCGGCATTAGAGCCATGCTGGTGTGTGAGAGAGGGAATTCCGTAATGCTGACTAGAGTACATGGGCAAGCTCTGTTGTTGTGGTGGCTGCTGCTGCTGCTGCTGAGCAGGAACAAAGTAGTCATCTAGGAGAGGGGAGATGGAACGTGAAGATGCAATTGATGACGAAGAAGAGTTTGAGTGACAGAGGGAGGGAGGAGTAGATGGGGTAGACTCTAAATAGAGAGGAGGGGAGTAGAATGGGTTGCTGCCTGTTGGTGAGGTAGTAGATGAAAGAGTTTGGTCCTCAAAGTGGACGGGGATGTAGTCTTTGCCTGGTGTGACTGGGGTGGGCAGGGCCAGAGAGTCAGCGAAGACGTTGTGGGAGTGAAAATAGGGATTGAACTCCATATCCGAGGAAAGCGGCCGGCACATGTCGTCGGATTCTTCAGTGAGAGGGGTGACGAGTCCCATGGAGGAGATGGTTTGGTGAACAGGAGTCTGGGTGATGGCGACCAGTGGAGAGCAGGAGAGAGGAGCCATTGCGCCAAGAGACCTGGGAATGATTTTAGAGTCTGGGGTAGACATGATGTCAAAAGAGACCTGGTCCTGGAAATCAAAAGACTCGAGAGACTCTCGGGGCTCGTCCAGCCAGGCTTTGGAGTTCATGTTGTTGATGTAGATATTGAGCATGTCCGAGTTGATTGATTCGGAGGGGGAATCAAAGATGGGATCGCAGTATGACATGATGATCAACAAAATGTGTCTTATGTGTATGTATGTGTGTGCGTAATGAATGGATGGCAATGAATGAAGCGTGGATGCTTAGAAGATAAGAATGAAGAGAATGAAGAACAGGAGGTTGAGAAAAAAAAAGATGCAAAAAACGAGAGAATTCCAGAGAATATATATAGACCATTACTCTCTGGAGGTGATGAATTTTCCAATCTGCGAAGGTGAGGCGCTCAGAGAAGAGAGAGGAGGAAAAAGAAAAGAAAAAGAGGAAAACATTTCGCGTAAAAAGTAATCATGGTCGCAAAAAGAAAGCATGTACCAAATAATAAAAAGAAATGCTGGGTCCGGTTAGTCTAATGCTACAGTAACCATGTGTAGCAGTAACACGAAAAAAAAAATGTGGTCAAAGGAAATGGGTTTGGTTATAATCGAAGACAAAGATCAAGACACACTTCAGTTGGTTGCCAGTGGTTACCAGCTTGCCAGTGGTTGGGGTTGAAAGCGGGTCAAGGGTAATTTTAACTTAGAAGACTGTTGGGGAGCGCTGGTAAACCGATTCCGAGTAGAGGAGAGAGAGAGAGAAGAAAATAAACTTTATTTTTTTTGGCTGCTCTTTTGATTGCACAGTAGGCTGCAATATGATTATGATGGACTGGTAAGCAGTGACTATATAGCTCCTGCCACCTAGGCCTACACGGCCTGGCTTTACAGCTTTGCAGCTTTTCATCTTTTCAGCTTGTCTAGCCTAGACTATATCAAGGTAGGCTTTGCACGTTTGCTGCTTCATGGTCTCTTACTGTACTCACTGCTCGGTGGCTTTGCTGTGTGAATAGAGAATTCGTATCCGGCCTCGATGGTTACTCACTGGGTTATTGCGTGGTTACATTGAGCCCCAGCGTGAGGGAAAACTCTAAACCACGCGTTTTGTCGCGCTGCAGAGGTGTTTGTATAGAGTTTAGCAATGGGTAGCCTAGTCTACTTGGGGCCGAACGTGTTAAAGCGTGTTTAAGCGTGTTAGAACGCGTTAAAACGAGTCAACATGTGAAATTGTGCATGAGGAGTACTGAGCTGGTGCTTGGGTCTTGTTCGAGGTGGTGGTTGTGCCAGCCTTAAGCTTGTGACTGTGGCTGCTAGTTAGGTTTTGTCCTTGCAATTGGGCTGATACACATGTCATGGTTCATGGTTGGTGGTTCATAGTTGGCCAGACTAGTGCTGTAGTTTAGTTCAGGTTTATGGTGGTTGGCGACTCGATCTACCGCACAAAGCACGCTTCTCACGTGTTTGCGCACTCTTTTCTTCGACTTTTACTATAGCTAGATGTCCTAGGTCCAACGTTAAGCCTAACGGTTGTTGCCTGTATTTTCTTTTACGTGTGTTCTCGCTGCTCACTGCTTATTACCTCAGGTCGAAACCCAGGTAGAGTCCCGCGTAGAATTCCAGGTAGGACCGTCACTGAATCAGACGTTGTGGTGTGTCTCTGGCGGTAGCTGTACGAACGTCTACGTGAATGATCTCGAGGATCTTGGGATGGACGCAGAAATGGACGCAGAAATGATCTGACTGACTGGCAGTCTGGCACAGCTGCCCTTTTCTCTTTTTCTTTCAACATCTTGGGCCTCGCAGTAATCTGGTAATCGGGTAGTACTAGTTGCAAATATAATTATCTGATGGCGATACTCTTGAACGTATGGAACTTCCCAAAAGACTGTCATGTAGTAGTAGCATTGTGGTTGACTGATGTAGTCTACCGAGCCTCTACAGCTGCAGCGTGTGTCCTCGCGGTCCGTAGAGATATAGTATACCCGCAGACTCTGTTTCGGCTCTTGTCGAGGGAGGGTTTACTATGTTTTTTTTTCGCTTTTTTTTTTTTGTTTCTTGTCTTTTCTTTTTTTTTTGCTTTTTTTGCTTTTATTTTCATTCTTGCATTCAACGCGTTGATGCACGTAGATCAGGAAATTATGAAATTATGAAAATCATAAAATAATAAATAATAAATAATAAACAATAAAATCGAAATAATTCAAAGTCATAGAATAAAAACACCCATGTTAGGGCTTAGGGCTTGAAATCTCAGATGCTCCCCAGCTGGCCCAATGAAAGAAGCTTCGTCCTCGCCAAGGATTTTATAGATTATATTCTTTGTAGAAGCTGTCCAGCTATTGCCAAAAAATTCTAGACTATCCAGCAGCTCCAGGACAGCCTGAATCACAATCACAATTATTGAAACCAAATCTGGCTTGTGTCCTATTCCAAGTTGCAATGCGCGGACGGACATGTGGAGTAGAAAAAAAAGGGAATTATAGACAAACCAATAGATATATTTTTCAAGTAAAACATTTCAAGCCATAAAATATCTAGAAACAAAGAGCCTGCCGTGACTCTCTTATCTGAAGAGTCCTCCAGTAGCCTAGGCGTCATTTAAGTGAGCACTGTCCCAACCGTATTGAAATAGAAATTGTTCAGGTGCAAAGCCGTCTTGCAGTCACGTCCAGCTAGCCTTCGTCTGCTATGGCCTGCTTTAGAACCTATACAATTTGCTATAATATACGCTACCCTACCCTGCCCTCCTCTACTCTACTCTTTTCTACCCTACTCGGCTGGTACGGTATACGTACGTACATACATGACAAGGCTTTGTGATATCTCGAATCCTGATGAATCAAGATTCCATCGGGCATGGCATGGAATGGATATTGCACGCGATATCCTGAGGTCGCTAGTATCTATCAGGTGTATCACGGCAAAAAGCCTTCGAAGGCGAGCCTGCAAAAACTCTGCTGCGATCAATCGTAAAAAGTTGGGCGGTTGGCAGTTGGCATTTTTGTCAATCATCACACATCAATCAGCACATCAATACTGATATCATCAATACCTTGCAACTGCATCTTGTTTCCCATGAGACCATGGCATGGATCAAACTACGGTCATTAAGACAAGCCCGCACGCGAGTTCGCACACGAGTTCACACAATCTCACACACAAATTCACACAAAGAACCAAAGCACGGGCGTGTCAAATATGCCATCGAAACTATTTCTACAATTGTATAGACTATACTCATCAAGCACGCGCGCGCACTAGAACGTGGACAAGGCCCTTTAGATTGTCTTTCAACCTTCCTAAATTCCATCAAGCATATGCGGCCGCAACCAAACGGCAATGTAGACCTATCCCGAACTCAGCTGTGCTAGCTCTTTGAGCATGTGCACACATGTGGGTGAGTGAGTGCAAACCCCCCAAGGGGGACGTGCTTGGTTTTTTTCTTTCTTTGAATCGTTCTTTATATCTCTCTTGATATCTGTCTTAAGAGTGTTTTTAATATCTTAAAGATTCCTTTGTGCACGCTGTATTTTTCGTATGTCAGTATTTTTAGTATTTTTAGTATTCTTTGATGGGCTGCCTATAATTTGCGTATACTAGACTCTACACGCTTAGTTTTACTTTCGCGTTTCCCCTGAATTCTTTGACGTGTCTGCATTTATCAGCATCTGTAGCCTTTGGCTAAGCCTAAGCGTGGGTGCGTGCCCTTTAATGAGACAAGAGAAACAAGAGACGATTGCAATCGCAACAAACTATAGATTCGGGTCTATAGCAAGAGCAAGAGCAAGAGCAAGAGATGCACAATCGTCTCTTGTTCTGTTTTAATTAATTTCAATCTTTATTTCAGAAAAAAAAAAACAGATTCAACTGTTGGTGCCAGTGCTGGTGCTGGTGCTGGTGCTGGCGTAGTACGCACTATCGCTGCGGTAGACCACCCGTAAGTCGCGCAGTGCCGGTGGTAGGCCAAGTCAACCCGAGGCCGATGCATTTGCTACTGCCGCTGGAAGACCAAAGGCCCCGAAAAACCACGAACTACTGCAAGCGCCATGGCCATAGGCGCCAGCGGTACCGGTACCGGTGAACAAAGTTGTTGGCAAAATACCACAACTTCGATTTTCCCGACCGATTCGAAGCGACTATTAAGGTTCCACTGGGTGTCGCTCAAATTCTCAATCGGGAAAGAAGACAGGAACGCGTTTACTCTGTGTTTTTTTTTTTCTTTTTCTTTATTTATTTTTCAGTCAATGCGCACGCACGTGTATACACGTCAATCTACACGTGTAGCTGCAAACCTTAAGTGTATTCTCCATAGACGTAAGTCCACTGGGTTAGTGCTACCCTCGTTTGCCCAATAAAGGAATGAGGTTAGTAAAATATAATGTAAAGGAGTTAGTGTAAACTCTTCAAGTCAAAAAGAGGTAAGAGAATTTAAAACACGTTAGAACAAAGTAAAAAAACTAGACAAGGCCTTGAGGTAGGTAAAATATGCTGAGTCATGAGCCTGTAAGCGAAAACCGGCTCTTTCCATGTAGGACAGGCACTGCAGCTGTACATGGAGGTCTGGGCAGACACATAATGGTTGTTCTCTCTGCTCCAGTTCCCAAGCCCAAGTACTATACGCAAAGGCTTTAGCTCTAGTATACGGCAAACTACTGTAGATGCCATTTCCATGCCATTTGATACGCACTGTCGCCGTCGACGTCTCACCGACTTTCAGGGTAGAACCATTTTGAATCTCGATCAGAGACAAGCTTCCAGCTTGAAGGCTGCTTCCATCAAGTTCCGTCGCCCACGCACCGTAACTTTACTCTACAGCTACACCTGCCATGGCTGGCTCTAGAGTTTCTTGTGTCAACTTGTATCAGTAGACTACCGCCAGCATAGAGTCTAGACTCTCTGCTCAGTAAAATTATCACCATATAGGTAAAAACCATCATGATATTGATCATAGCATTGCTAGCCTTGTTCAAATTCGTGGTTGTCTGTCAGACTCTGTTTGCTGCAGGTTCCAACTGCAGTGATTGTTACTTCTACAATACAGCATGTGCTGCTCTCAAAGTTAACTTTGAACACTACTTCTCATGGTTCCAACTTGCAACTGCCGTGAATCTAACTGCCATGGCTTTAAGATGGTTCGAAGATGGTCACAAGTTGCCACAGCCGGTTTCAAACTTAAGCTTACAGCTGCAATGGATTAGGTTCCAGTTGAACAAGAATGAAGGAACAAAAGAACGAAGGCACAAAAAAGCATCAACGCGAAAACACGAAAACACGAAATCACGAAATCTTAAAGGTACAACACGTCGAGGCCTCGGTGGTGTACCGTAGTATAACCTGGTATGTAATGTACACACGTGAGCGGTATACGGGTACCATGAATCAACCTTTGCTAGAGTCGACCATGTCTCAACACACGTGCACAATTGTTGTCTGCTCTTGCTTCGGACGCTGTTAAATACAGTGTCCTAGACGTCTGGTTCGGAACAAGGCCTTTTTCGGACAAAGTGGACTGGAAGTTCATTGGATACACATGTGTGAACAAAAGAACAAACTATATGCAATCCAGAGACTTTGAGACTTGACTGTTGTTTGGAACTGCAGTTGTTCACAAATGTCTATGAGTGTCTACTACTGTCTACAAGTGTCTGCAAGTGGCAGGCGCCCACATGTGATCATGGACACGCTCAAGTAGATCCAAGCCTGAACTAGCAATCAAGATTACTGTCTCGCTTTGTGTTGTATGCGTTGTATGCTTGGAGCCTCAGTGCACTCAAACTGTGGACTACATTTTGCTACCACAGGCAGACACAATGAAATTATCTAATATGCCAAATCTTACAATACAACTACAGTAGTTACTGGTAATGATCTCAGCGGCTGCGCAGCAATTAATTTGATGATGTCTACTACCGAACGTGTGCCTCATCGATATTGTAAAAGTATGGAACAATTTGATAGTTAAAATAAATGTCGACTATATATCAGTGTATAGCAAATACCAATGCACTGCGGATCTCCAGGTTTTGTACAGTATTTTGTCCATCCTTGAGATCTATAGATCGTAGTCTACGGTAGACTACTCAAGGCGTTGGCGCTTCTTTTACCTAACAACTTTTGATAGATTCTCTACTACTGAAAACAAGATCCAGTGGCCTCTATACATTTTGATAACGATGCTTTCTCACGAATTATTGTAGTTGCGGCAGGTTCTGTTCATCTCATCACATTACACGAGCTCGTTAAGAAGTTTGCCATGAATCAACTCGAGTGTCTCTTAATTCTTTTGGATGCCTCGAAATATTCCTGGAATGCTTTTTGATTCTTTTGGGTCGCTTCAATTCATTTTAGCTCCTCTTGGGTCTGTCTACTGCTGTGGCAAAAATAATATTTTCATCTGATTCGAATCTTGTAGAATTGTCGATGAATCAATCGAAATCAGCTGAAGTCTCAGGAATCAGTTTGTACGTATACAAGTACCCGACGACAAGTCAGATCTCATACAAGTCTACTAGTGGATCCCGACCGGTCATCGGTGGAATATGTGATGCCAAGACCATTAGCATTTGTCCATGAGAGACAAGCTTTTGGAAGTTGACTGCAGTAGAAATGAATTGAAGCAACAAATTTGAATCGGGAGGGTTTTCAGTCGATATCGGAGAAACTGTGTCTATAATAACAAGGATACACAGCCATGGAAGGCAATTGCGACAATCAGCTGAAGAAGGTTTTTGAGTACTACTACAGTATACTACTAGTAAGGCTAACCCGCTTGTAGTCTACTGGAAGTAATTATAACTACCCTCATTTTTCATGACTTTCATGATAGCGTTTATTATACATTCACAGTTGCAACTGATGCTCACACAAAACACAAAGTTTTTACAAGCTTTTTTTTCTCGTTTCTTAAAAAATGTATCCTAAGATTATTTCCCCAGTTGAACCTGATGTTTTGAAAAATAAATCAAAACAACAGTCTCTAAAACCCTGAACATAAATATTTTTGTCGAGAATGACTAGACAAGTGGGGGTCCACAGATGTCGCGAGCAAAACACGCAAGCGCGCCGATACTCTTCTTGAAGCGGATCCAATTGTCTAGAACTTGAAAAGCTTCAATAAATATTTTTTGCAAAGAAAAGCAATTGAAAACCATACTTTGGCTAGTCTACAGACCAAAACAGTCGCGACGTTGATTTAAAGTTATCCACTTATGAACTTAAGCTTAAGCTTCATTGATTGCCGGCCGAATACAACCAGAGCGGCGACGTCGCGACGTTTCCCGTGAATCGCGATTTACGGGTGTATCCGTCTTTGATACTGCGTTAAGTCGATGCCAATTTAGTGAGCCCGAAATCTAGTTCATATTACAGGCTCAAGCCTTATCAAGCCTATCTACTATTCTGATCTTAACGAGGTTTAGAAGTAAATCTAGTTTTGTCTAGTATTCTGGTATTACAGAATTTGAAAACAGAATTTAAAAAAAAATAGAAGGGACCGTCGAGGTCATGCTGGAAAATCTAAAAACTCTTCTCGGGGTTACAAGATAATCCTTAGACTCAACTAAAGGCTCTGGAGGCCTAAGGCTCTCGACTACCTTGCCACGCGTCACCGCGCCAAGATCTCTAGCTGTTCGAATCAAACAAATTCTATCGAATTCAATTGAGTTGAAGAAAAATATCATAAAAAAGGTTTGAAAAATCTCCGAAAGAAGAACTAGTGATGCACGAATTTCAAAAAGCTTCAGAAATACTAAACTAGATTCACCAAGACACAAAATTGATATATAGACTGCAAAGGCTGGCTTGGTTTGGTCCAGTCTAGTCTGATTAACTGCCGACGTCCAATTGCATCGAGGTTGAAAACAAAAAAGCTTAACATAGCAAGCTCTTGCCTAGATTTCGGAGTTTATGGAGATATACCTCCTGTGGACATGTGCTAGAATGGATCCTGGACCTGGTACTGCCATCAAAATCAATTGAGTTCCTAAAGTCCTGCAGTCACGGTAGAGTGGTACAATTGTCTTCAATTCCATGGCAATAAGAATGCAACGCTCAATCAACGCCCATTGTAAAAAGTAGAAGACGTTTATAACGTGGGAAATCAGCTGAATAGCCCTAAAGTTGTATAACCCTGGCAGGAACAACTTAAGTCACATCTGCCTAGGCTCCACTGTAGAGTCTCGTTAACAAGGCTCTATACGATACATTCGCAAACGGCAGCCTCATCATCAGGCAATTGAGTCCGCCAATCTTATACCTGCCGTGGTTAAGCCTAAGCGTGAGTTGAAAGACCCAAATCTGGAAAGAGGATTTTTGCGCTTTCGATACAGATTCATTTAATTTGGGCGTTTTTTTATTCTCTTTTTTTTTTGACACTCAAACAGCTTGGGATCTTGAGATTGAGTTTACTTGTCTTATTGGGGACTAGAGTGAAAGAAAACCAGTGTTAAAGAGGAGGTCAACAATTGCGATAGAACAAAAAACGGAGAAAACCTTGAAATCTTGAAATCTATTTTTTATTCAAGACCAGAACACAGAGTCCAATTTAATCTAAATAGTTCTACCGTAGAGGGTGGCCTACTTTGGACAACGCGAGCTCAAACGCGCGGATTAGACCTGACTTGAACTCGATCGTATTTGACACATACATACTCTATATAGCCTTGCAAGGCTCTGCATGCTGTAGTTCTAGTAAAATTTTCAAAGTTTAAAATTGTAAAGCAGATATGGGATTTTCCAGCTACAATTGCCTAAGCAGAGCCTCTGGCCTACTGGAGGCGAGTGCCCACGATGACTTTGCAATTTCATACACTTTCGTGAGTGGTTGTTTGTATTTCCTAGCTGTCATGCCAAATCTCAACTGGCCAACCTTCTCCGGTCTACGGTAAGTTAGACTAGTCCATAGTTCTTGTACGGATATACGGGAAGTATAACGGGAAGTATTGACTGAATTGGGGAGAAAGAGGAGCAAACACTTTTTTTTATTCCTTTTCATTTTGTAAGACAAACGAGTCCCTATCGCAATTGCGTTTGATGTTGCAAAGCATGAATAGTGATTCATGTAGCAGCGCGCAAGGAGTTCTACTGTAGGCTATGTAGTACAGCATGTACTCAAGTGCTTTAGATCTGTTATGATAGCCTATGCACTTCTTAGACTACCAGCAGCTAGAATTCGGACTCGAAACAGAGGAGCAATCGAGCCGATTGTGATGGTCTATACTAGAGACAGCAGCAAATTTCAATGAAGCCTTTATAGACATACAGGCAATTGCAATTGATATTGCAAACAGAACGCAGCTTAGTCTAGCACAGGCCTGCAGGCATCTCAGACAACCTTCTCATTCGAGTTCTAGAACTACCGTTTCTTGAGGGGACGAGGAACCCACGCGTTCAGAGTTTGAGCATTCCAGCATGGCCTATTAGGGTCCAGTTTCAAATGAATTGAATATAATTCACTGTGATCTACCAGTAGTCTAAAGTATCGCGTGTCTATTCAATTGCAGGACCCTCTTTTCCAAAGAGTCTTAAAGGGTCTCCATTTGTGATTTGAGTATCTTATAAAGGTAGAGTCGACGTTTAAATAGCGTTAATGTACAGCAGACGTTGACGGCGTCGCGTGGAATATTATTTTCAAAGCTACAGATTCCCTGAAATAATGAGAGAGGCTTGCAATTGAGGGCTCAAAATCAGGTTAATCAATTAGATCGGGTTTGTAACCGTTTGTTAACCAATTGTCTCACATTGTGCTTAAGCTATTAAATTTTTGAAGCCATTGGAAGATTTTGGTTTGCGGTTTAAAAGTTACTGACAGCGCGCTAATTCAGGTTTACCGTAACCGAGTTGGAAAAACCCGAGGGAAAAAAAATACATAGCTTGCTACGGGAGCCTGCCGGAAATCTACGGTAAATTTTAGATGCTTTATGCTGCTCTAGTATACCATAGTAACCTAGCTTTATTCATAGTAAATTTCCTTTGTACATCAAAAAGTATTATCTTGATCCTAACAATTCTACCCAATCTGCTACCGGGTCTACCTGATTTTCTACCGAGCCTGCCTAATTTACTACCAAATCTACTACTACGGAATCCCAATATGTTGATTCCCAAAATTTCGTCGCTGCCATCTTAAATTATGGTTTCCCGATTTTCCGAAGAATCAGCTGGACCCTATTATTTTAGCGCGTGTAAAGTCAAAATCTGCCACTCAGATTGGCTCGCTTTTTGACTAATAGAGGTTGGAACCTTTTTATTTCTCGTCAAAGAAGAATCAATTCTTTCTATTCTCGCATCCTCTAATAAGTGACATTTGATGCCATATTTTTTTTTCAAATTTTGACTTTTGTCTGTGTGGTGGAAAATCTTTTTTCCACGAGAATATTCGAACTTGGAGAAACTTGGTGGATTTTCAGTTGCTGAATTCGAACAAAGTAGATTTGAGGCTAGGAAACAATTGTTGACGCAAGCAATGCACATCTGCAAGCTATAATATGAAATCTTGGCATGTACATGTCTGCTCGTTTCTTTACCCTGAATGAAAGCCAGACTTTTTTGCGGTTACACGTTTTTCAGTGGCGCTTGACAAATGTTGGCGTTGTGTCAAAGGCAGTAGTATAGTACCAATTGAAATCGGTTCACACTATTCAGACTCGGGCTCAAACTCGTTTCTTGATTTGCTCATCGGTTCTTAAATCTAACATTGGCACCAAGAAGCCCATACTGTATGCATACAACACGATCTATACAGTTACTTACAGTAAATAACTAGTAACTTTAGAATAGTACCAAGTAATGCCTTTTTCATGTGAATAATCAGTCACAAGTTCACTCGCTCTTGCTATTACAAGTTACTTGGATTTTTGCTTTTCCCGCCTGCTCGAACAGAAATCGGCCCATGATGTGCACGAAATAGAGTCTACATGGCTACGGTAGTTTAAAACTCCGGTTTTTTTTTTTAGAAAACCCAAAGATGTCAGGCTACAATTTCATCGCGTGCCTCTGGAGTACGGATGCACAACTCGGGAAGATGGTTAACATTTGCAAGTGGCAATTGCAGACTAGGTGGGACGGCAGGATTAGTGGGTGTAGTAAGCTATTACTGTCAGACCACCGACGGCTATTTGCACGATCAAATATGGAGTACGAACAACTGTAACCAAAAGAAGTGCTGAATATTATATAAGTGTAACTCTAAGCCTTTAGCTACCGTCTACATCTAGTTAGTGAGTAGGCTCGATCGGAAAAACCATGTCTCAACTCAAAATCGGAGCGCAAGAGTTTCCTCAAGCGGTCTCAATTTTGAAAAGCACAAGACTAGACAACACTCGCAAAATAGTAATAATATACAAACTGGAGCTCTAGAGAAAAGAAGTTACTGGTTTAGTCCACCCTTGAAGAAAGCTGAGGAGGGAGGGAAAAAGAGAGTTTATTTTGCATGTAGCTAAAGAGTCTGAAGTTACTCCATATCGAGATTTCATAGTTTCATTTTTGAACGATCAGCTCCTCGAAGTTTTCATGTGTTTTGTTCGTACTGTATTCTAGTCTGTGGCAGCTACGTAAACTGGACGATTCCACTGGACAACTTGTTTTAGAATTTTCAAGGGAATCGTAGTCTTCATCTCTCTTTTGAGAGGGAGTCAAAGTTTCTTCAGTTAGTATCCACAACGTTGACTAGAACTATTTTCGCTTTTCAATCGTCGTTGAAATTGCCCACTAGCCTTTCCCCATTCAGCTCATAACTGCCTTTTTTTTGGTTTTTGGAAGGACATTGCAGAATCTGCAGACGGGACGCAAATACACAAGTGTGGATGCAACCTGAGAAGACTTGCCGGCGAAAGTTGGAACGTCTATTTACAGGTACACGATCGACTGGTATACTCAACAACGCGATTGTTTAGCTTGAAGCAACGTTTCCAAAGTAGCCCATCCTTACGTAGAATACATACTGCCAGGCAACAGCTGTGCCAGCTCTTGAATCACCCCGAGCGATGCTAGAAGGCTAGAACAAATCTCACACTAAGACACGTAGCACAAATTTCAGCACTTTTTTTTACTCAAGTTGAAAATGCAACAATATGAACAATAACATTAAGACAGCATATGCATCAAATCTTAGTGTAAATCCGGGGCGCAACATCAACTCAAAGATCCAGTTGCAATTTTCGACCGTGGTCTACAGCAGCAAACTAGTCTACTAAGACTCTATTGTATAGCTCGGCTTAATAGACTTAGACTTGGTCTAGCCTAGAGATATTGAGGAGTGCAAGAAACTAGCACCGAGCACTTGCTTTAGTACAAGGCCAAGGCTACGGACTGAATTAGACTATCTCTAGGCCTAGGAAGCCCAGAGGAATGTCCAGGTAGCCTCGAGAAGTCAAGACCACCTTTAGGTCTCATCGACGGCTGCAGAAATTTGAAACAGGTGCCCACTCATATCATGTATGCACGTGATTGTGTGCATATTTATGCGGCTTTTTCTTTTTGTTTCCGCATTGAGTTTATCGGCTCTAGCCGCTACATTCGGCTACTCAGTTGCTCTATGGCACCTTGATACCGTGGTAGACTCTGGTCTACTAGGACGTTATATCTCGCTGGGTGGTACTGACCATTGCGCGTAATGCCTCGGTTACACACAGTCCAGCTGAACAAACACTCAACTTTTTCAAGCGAGGACATTCAAGTGTAAATTGGATCTGGTTGGGCTCCCTACGTATTTTGAATTCACATCAGAGAACGTTTGGTGCTGACATCCGGATCTTGTAATCGCAACCAAAGTCAACCTGGACATAAGAAAATACATGTTTATGGCTTCGTCCGTAATTGGCAGAATACTGATTCCATGTAAAACACATGTATACAGGCTTCTATAATGTCAAGCGGATGTTTCCAGTCTAGCGAAACCTGCATTTCGTTATATTGCTCACAATAACTGTTGGAAAATGATTCTTCCTATTAGGTTTATGGAAGTTGTCTTTTATCGCCAGCGGACTCGCGATTGAATTCAGTATCGCGATCCATTGAAGCCAGCAGTGAGCTTAAACTCAAATGTGTGCAGCCAGAGTGCTGCCAGACGTATGGCAAATAAAGAAAATCTTTTTGTTTTTTCGAAAATTCTTTTGAGATCGTATTTCGTAAAAAAAACTGGCTCGCATCAGGTCAATTACAACGCATGCACATGCTAGATTAGCTAGAGACTTATGGCCCACCTTTAGCAGCCACCGCAATTGTGAATAAAGTCGATAGTTGCAATTCATAGAATGATAATAACCATGATCAGAATAGGACGTATTGGAAAATTGTGCGCTGTTGCTGCCTGCAACGGTGGAACCCATTTAAAGCAATTCGGAAATAACGAAATTGTGTGCGTGTCGGTTAAAATTGAGCCAGAAGTGGTAGTCTTTTAGAGCCTGAAAGAAAAAAGCTTTAGGCCTGAAGAGATCAAGTAAATTGAACGTATTGGAGGCTTCAATCCACTAAGAACGTCTGGATATTATGATGCGTATCATCGGATAACCCAAATCTCAGGCTTGCATGCCCCCCTGAAATCGACTGATGTCATTGTCTATCGTTCTCTATTTTGGATCTTTTCTTCTTCCCTGGCTTGATCCGCAATGCTACCCCATGAAATTATCTATACACGCTGCGCCTTCTCTTTAACAGAAGGTAAGCGACGTGAAAAAAAGAATAAACATTTCCAACTTATGAATCCGAGGCTAGTAAAGTAGCTCAGGCTACATCAGACCAATTCAATTGCGTTGCTTTTCTGTGTTCTCTTCTTCTGTGAGTAGCCTACTGGTCTATTTACTGCTGTTTTCTTGGAAATTGATTCTTACACAACCCAAGAGCGAACGAACGCATGCATATGGCAAGAGACAATGTGTACTTTGTCTAGACTTGAGTCTCAAGATAAGAATGTGATTGCGGGCACACTGAAAGCTCTTTTCTATTATAGTTTTTTTCAGGGTCTAAGATCTTCCTGATCTATTCATCAATAGAGGATATACAGTATGTACGATGCACATGTGCCCAGCATGTGCCCAGAACTGCAGAGTACACCCCTAACTGGAATTTTCAAGCTCAGTCTAAGCCTAACTATGGGTACGTGATCTGGCTTCCACGACCCGTATCCAACTATGCCCATACGTGGAGAGCTGCAGACTTGATAAAATGATTCCGTCATTCAAGCCCCGAAGAGACTGGTGCATCCAACGCTTGAAACTACAAACAAGAGGAAAATACAGAACATGGTTAACGCACGCGCTAGTGGCTATACGAAACGAAGCTCAAGCGCGACTTGGTTACCTGCGGGTGCCAGCATACTTGAGATCATGAGTTTCCCGTGTTGGCTATAGCTAGTGATTCATCCATCCTCCTTGTTATGCTTGTAAAGGTGGAGTTCAAAGTAGACTATATCAAAATGGACATATAGATACTATGTTAAACGAGCCGAGTCTAGCCAGCACCGATTCAAATCTAGTGCACATAGAGACTACAAGCGAGTGAAGAAAATAGATTCAACTGAACTTAGCTAGCAATTCGCTTAATTGGCGGTATGTGCGTGCTTTAGTTAGCTCATCATATTAATTGTGGCCGTGTCGATGCGTATGGACGGAAGCAACAACGGGAACTTTTTAGTTGTTATGGATTGAATGCTTTTGATTAAACAATTGACCCTGTGGATCCATAGGTCTGGGCGAGATCTGGCTTTGCCACTACGCGTTTGAAGAAGGATGATTTACCACAAATCTATGTCTCTAGTAGTTCTCGGGTAGCACACATATGTAAACAGAAGACACTAAATCCTATGCTATACCGAGCCCAGAACAAAGTGACCTAAAACGATGCTTACAGACATCGACATCAAATCCAATATAAAGCATAAAACCATTTTCTCTCAGCCCCCCTCCCCCGAATGGAGCGATTTTGGATTGACCGCCTGCGGCTTTTGAAAAATCATATATATTCAAGCAAGATGCTAAAGTGTACACTGATTTCAGTTTACGAACAAGCCATTCATAGTTGTAGACCTCAATATACTAGCAATTTTTGAGTGTAAGTTTCAGTTTTATACATTCGCAAGACTATATACGTGATGTCATCAACTTGTCATAGCTTGAGACTTTCAGTGGTAAAGACTCAAGAGTTCTCGC
The DNA here is from genome assembly GCA_030564925.1 of Geotrichum aggregatum. Lineage (NCBI taxonomy): Eukaryota > Fungi > Ascomycota > Dipodascomycetes > Dipodascales > Dipodascaceae > Geotrichum > Geotrichum aggregatum. The sequence goes on from JAJMAH010000181.1 coordinate 25,504, forward strand.
CCAAGTTTGATTTAGCCATTAGATCCTTCGTTTAGGTGTAATTCTACAAAGACTCTATATGGAGAAATTCGAGATAGCCCGTTTTACATTGCTTTGGTGTGGTGCTTCTCTTGGCCTAAACTAATAGCTTAAGCAGACAACTTTCTCTTTTCTAATTCTAGTCTTTTCATGACTCAATCAATAGACTACAAGAGCTAAACTTTATGGTGCCTTTTGGTACGTCTCATCTGAAGGCCCTAGGACCTATTCTAAGCTGTCATTACCAATCTCTCTTTCTCTTACCCTTTCACTACTTTCTTGGTAGCCTCTGCCACCAACGCACAAACGTCTCTGTCACGAATCCAAAAAAATAATTAACCACAATCCACGCGGTAAACACTGCAAAGTTCACAGAAATATGGGATTTGGTACCAAAAAGTACTGTCCTAATAGCCTGCTGCGCGTTATAAACAGGCAAAGCGTAGCCCACTTTGTAAACTCCAGGAGACAATTCCAATGGAGACATGGCTGTGGCTGCGTTGACAGAGCCCCAAAATAAAAGCCAGTACCCGGTGCCAGGATCAAATACGGCAACAATCATTCCGCTCATATTCTCGCTGGCACCCCCAAGAGCCCACATGGCCATGAAATTGATCATCCAGTAAACGAAAAACCCAGCTCGGCCGTATTTGAAAGAAAAATCTTGGCCTAGGGCAAGCGACACGAGAGAGAATACAAGAGAAATGACAAAAATAGCACATGTGTTTAGAACTTGACGATGGGTGACGGCCTGAGGGAGCTTGACTCGACCATTGAGCATTTGGTGAACGGTTTCGAAGTGCGGTACTATGAAAAATGATACAACAATGAGGTAGACCAACCCAGTGGAAAGAATGGCGGGCGGAATGTTGCCTACAAATAATGTGACGGGCACAAGAGTATATGTGACAGGCTCCGCGAGTAACTGAGGAGCAGCAGCTACAAGCTCTGAAACATTGTTTGAAGGTAGCGTTGATATTTGCATGCCCATCCAATACGTAGAGAACTGCCTTGTCCACAACGAACTGATGGTGCTAATAATCGGAAGCATGATTTGGAGCGCAACGCCCTCTTGGCGTCCTGGGTTATATATAAATTGCACGAGGTAAGAAGTATCCACGGGGCTTGAGTTGGCTATAGCATCTTGCAGTACTGAAGTTGCATTTGGAGCAATTGCAATTGCAGCCCATACTTTTTCATCCACAACATCGTGAAATACTGTTTCGATGCCGCCGTCACCACCGTGGTGTAAGTAGTAGTCGCTAGTACTGGGGTCAACGTTGATGATTTCAAAGCCCAGCGTTGTTGGAACACCGACGTAAGGCTGAAGAAACTCCACAACAGAGCGCCCCACAGTGCTGTTATCGAAATCCAGCACCCAAACGTTAAGATGGTGGATTTTGCCTGATCGACCGTACAGCGACCCCCAGTAAGCTGCGAGGATTGCCATAACAAGCGGGGCCAGAGTAAGGAGAAAGAAGGTCCATCTTGCTAATATTTTGTAATGGAGAGGAATGATGCTTGGATTAAAAAGATCAACGAGGTCGCCGGATTGTACCGGTTGTGATTGCCTTTCACTAGCGCCATCATCAGCGCCGTCATTTGAAGGGAAACCGTCCTCAAAATCATCTTTGCCGTTGAGCCCGGAGATTCCCATGGTTTCAAGCGAAAATATGACCTGCACGCTTACAGAAACAAGATCAAGTACAAGTGCTATTTGAAGGAATATGAAGCCAATTAAAGCACACTTGCAATTCACAAATTCCAAACCAAGAAGCTTGAGCCTTAGAGAATACAACTCTTGCAAAGACTTGAAAATAAACCGAAAGAAAGCAGGCAAGTCAAGTAACTGAGGAAAAGAGACGGTTTTTATACATGTGTGTAGCCTCCTCTACTGTATACTGACTGTATCACCTACATAGCCTTAAGCTTGGAATTTCAGGCTATTATAGGCATGATGGCATGGACGTTATATGAGTAAAAGAATGGTCATTCGATGAGTAAAAGATTGGTGTAGATAAAATAAAAAAAAAGTGGGATTCATGTCGGTTACAGCGGAATTTTCTTCTTTGATATTTACATGGCCAATATGGCAGCCATGATCGCATGTATGGGGTCATTGTATGGGCAAAAAAAAAAGATATTTGTAAACAAGAAAAAAAAAGTGAAATTTGTACCGGTTATAGCGAAATTCTTTCACTCGATATTAAAGAGGAATCTCAAACATTAGACTCGCTATATTGGCATGCGCACCGCAGTGGTGTTGGTATACGTTCTGTGTGCCTATATCATTATATGCTCAATTGTATTGCAGGAACACCTCTCAGTCGTGGAATGAAGAGTCTGAAGCGAAAAAATAAAAAAATCATGGGCCATATATTCTTGTCATGACTTTGTTGGTTATCCAATTAAAAAGATACCCCAGTTTTACAAAGTCGAACCGATGCAATACAGTTTACACTCGCACGAAATACAACTATCAATCATGTCTCATTTTTAATTACATACAAATCCATTTAAGGGTTCTGGGCAACGAAGTCAACACCCTTCTGAATGTTCTTCTTAAGGTCAGCAAGAGCAACTTCAATAAGCTTCTCCTCGTAAGAGTTGAGCTTGCCAAGAGGCTGGATCTCCTTGACACCTTCGGGGCCAAGAGTAACCTTGGAAGAGAAGAAGTTGACACCCTGGTCCTTGAAAAGAGGAGACTCAACAAAGGTAGGCTCAACAACCTCCTCGCCCTTCTGGGCCTTGATCAAAGAACCAGTGAATCGGGCACCAGCCTGAGCCATGGAAAGAGTGGCAGAACCAGCACCATCCTTGGCCTGGACAACCTCATCACCACCAAACTGGATACGCTTAACAAGAGCATCAAGGGTCTCGCCAGAGATGCTGGGGTGACCAGACTGAGAGATCAAAGGGACAATGGTGTGTCCGGAGTGACCACCGACAACGGTGACAGTCTCCTCAACAGGGTTGGTAGACTTAACCTCAGAGATGAAGCGAGAGGCTCTAATAACGTCCAAAGTGGTGACACCAAAGACCTTCTTGGGGTCATAGGTACCCTTGGACTTGAACACCTCGGCAACAATGGGGACAGTAGAGTTGACAGGGTTGGCAATAACGCAAACCTTGGCAGTAGGAGCAAAGTCAGCAATTCCCTTGGCCAAATCACGGACAATAGAGGCGTTAGTGTTGAAAAGATCATCACGGGTCATACCGGGCTTTCTGGGGACACCAGCGGGGATGACGACAATCTCGGCACCAGAGAGAGCCTCCTTGAGTCCACCCTTCTCGGGAGTGAATCCAGTGACCTTGGAGTTGGTGGGAATGTGAGACAGATCAGCAGCAACACCAGGAGTTCCTCTCAGATCGTACAGAGAAAGACCGGTAACGTCCTTGTTGAGCTTGAGAAGGAGTGACAGAGGCTGGCCAATACCACCGGCGGCACCAAGAACGGCAACCTTAACGGGCTTGAAGCATATTAGCACGGATTGAAAAGCATGGAATCACAAGACTTACGTTGATGGAAGATGAAGAGAAAGCACGACGAGCAATGTAGGACATTTTGATGGATACAGAAAGTTGGATGAAGAAGAAGAGGAAAAAAGAAGAAGAGTTGATTGTGTATTTATATATTTTAATTATTTATTATTTTAATTCGCTTTTTGGTGCCGACATGACCCTCTCCCAATAGCAAGCTACGCTGGCCATGGAGCGATTTCTTTTGCAAATTTGCCGGATAAAACTCCTCAGGACCGACGACAAAGACCGTTGGCGCAGAACAACACACAGAGCTACTAACAGGCCCTCTTATTGAAGCCCGAGACACTTCTAGAGCAGGTTTAAATGCGATTCTGCTACAAAATGGGTTCATATCTGTGGCCGAAGAAACTGGGGTTCCTGCCGGTTCCTGCTGCTTTAAATGTCAATTGACCAATCAAACTGCTCAATTCACCTGTTCCCACCGTCCGAATTTTTTGAACCACGATACAGCTAAATCACGTGTAAAAATCACATAATTTAAATTAGCTTATGTAATAGCAGTTTTTTTCACTGAGACGATGTAGCCAATCACAGATATGCTTAAAGTTACCCGGGGCCAATGGTGTCTTCAGCCCTGGTCACTAAAGTCTTGAACCACTACGCCGTGGCCCGCAATATGGCCATCAAGTGGCAATTTGCTACTGTACAAGTCTGAATTCCTTGATCGCGGGCTCCGTATTCAGTAACTCTCACGCATTGAACTCACTCGTCGTGTCATGCCGACTGAAGTCAATGTTGTTGCTGGTTTCATTTCAATGTCGTCGGCGTAAAGTGCATACTCCATTGATCTCCCGTCATACGAGCCCACACTGCTGCTGCTGATGCTTTTGGTCCTTCGGAATGTCACCTCCATCAATTGATTGAGCCGGTGGCTGGTTTCTTGCTCCGTGACTTGAGCCTTGATAGTGGCAAAGTCATTGTAGTGGTCAAACGCCAACAGCATCAAATAGAACCCGTAAAGATAAGCTATGATCCATTCTAGAACTGCCCCAGGTATTTTCAACTCCAGTAACGAAAACGCTGTGAACGGGATTACCAAAAGTAACTCAACAGTCACCCAGATGAACTTCAGCACGTATGAGATGCGCATTCGGTGATACCGCCTGTGACCTTGGTCCAACAAAAAGTACTCTCCAATTCCCCAGTACGTAGCCACTCCTGCCGACCCCAGGAATATTCCCAACAGGGTTATATGAGCCGTATAATAGTGCTTACAGTCCAAGACGGCAACGAGAAAAAGGCTAAAATAGGCCACAAAGCTAAAGAACACAGAGCCATAGTTGTTCATGCGCTCCACAAGTTCATCTCTGGTTCCCAGGCGACCCCGATGACGATGGAACCGCTCATATGTAACCGACATTGTTATAAGTACCCACATTGCAAATGCTGTAAATACGAATAGGGGCTTCATTGATCCTGATGCTATGGTCGAAAGATAACTGAGTGAAGGTTAGATTTTTTTTTCGAGTAATGAATGATACCACCGACATTACACTGCAATGACAGGACCTCTGGTGCTTTGCTTGAAGTCAATTTTCTATGGCGGGCGTTAGCATTGTTCGTTCACAGTTCTTGCGCTCGTAAATACCCCTTGACTCGCCCAAAATATCAGCATCATGCTAAGCATACCCCACCACAAAGCCAGGCAATACAACGGAACACTCCAGTGCATGAGCAGTTGCCCAAATCTAGGGATTCTTCTCTCTTCCATGGTTTATGATTTTCAGCATACAGAGTGAGAGAAGGAAACAATTTTTCTATTTATCAACCATCATCATACAACATGTTTTGGGTAATACATGAGTTCTTAGAGATTTGTTGACACTATATGGGATTCAGCGACAGTTGGCCTGAAACAGCAACTAGCCTTCAGACATTTGTCTGAAAGCTAGCTATTCTCAAGACTTGAGTGAATGAGCGAGGTGCTTTGAGTATGTATCCCAAACTATGCTGTTGCCCATGCCACGAAGTAGATTGTTAAGCTCTTGATGTTCAATACTGATGCCTGTTATATAGTCAAAACAGTTCTTCCGTCGTGTGCTATTTTTCTACCTCAAAAGCAGTTTGGGCATGCGGTTTGAGATCCATTTCCAAGGATGCGAACGCCAACCTGCAGAGATCGTACTTTACTACTTCTTGTCGTTCATAACAATCTAAGGGCTAGAAGCAGAAGTATCACGCGTACAAGCCAAAAGTGACGAAACATACTGATTTGTGCCAATCAGTTGTCTGTTAAGCTGGGACTTCTAAGAACAACATGATAGGAATTGTGTACGAGCTTCAGCACGTAAAGTGATGGATGTCCACTAATTATCACAATCTTACGGTTACAAAAAGTAGCGCTCAAACACTACCCATTTGATTCTTGGAGGCAAAAAACAGTAATGTGAATATTTTATATCCAAAACTTTATCATATGCTGTCAAGAAGCTCTTTTCAGCTCGACTTAAAGTAGCGTCAAGACATCTTCTTTCATTCTTCAAAAATGGCTTACGCCAGAAGTCGTATCAAGGTAGGTCAAAACCCGAAACACTCTTGATAAATCCCCTTTTAAACTTGAAAGCTCAATTGAAAGCACCTGCGCTATGTAAATAGACAAAAGTGCCTGCTTTTATATATCAGTTTATTGACCTGGATAATTATGAAGACCACCCTGTCGGTAGTAGCTATTAGACGCGTATAGAAGAAGACATGGTTCTTTGCTTGTCTAATACAGGCTTGGTTTCTGGGCGGAGTATTTCGCTTTTTGCTTTTTGCTTTTTGCGTTCGCGTGCGGTGATAGTATTGGAATCCTCCCTGCTTTGGCAAAGGCTTTACTTTAGCCTTCTATCACAGCGCTTCAAGAAAACCTGGCTGGGGAGCCAGGGGAAAAACCTAAGCGAGCTTCCCTCATAAGGTTTGACCATCACTGTGAACTAGGCACAGCAGGGATTTGAACCCAAGTTATGCCACTTCCATGGTGGTTCTACCAGTTGGGCTATCCGCTAGCTGTGCTATGCCACTTCCATGAAAAAAAAAACTTTTTCCAAAGGTGCAAAAAAGTCGCGAATAGATGTAATTCGTTTTGAAATTCAAAAGTGCTGTTAATGGCCTGTAATTTCTTTAACAAGTTGGCGTGAAATAGGCACCTTGTACCACAAAAAAAGGCTTTCCAAATGAATGAATAGATTGAAATCACGGCTATGAAAGATTATGTAGAAACAAAAATGGTAAAAGTAAAATTTAAACACAAAGTAAATAAGATCTTCCCAGGTCTGTATCAAATGCAGTCAAGACGTCTTATTTCTTCCTTCATGGATGGCTTGAGCCAGAATTCGTTTTACCGTAAGTCAAAACCCGAATCACTCTTGAGAATTCCCCCTCCGAACCAGACAAGTCCAGTCAAAAGCGCCCGCGTTAAAAAAACCTATCCAAAGGTGCAAAAAAGCCGCGAAAAGAAATGTTTCATTTTGAACGTTTAGAAATGCTGTTGGAGATTTGCATCCCCTTCAACAGAGTTGTGAGGTAGAT
>JAJMAH010000182.1:0-32562 GCA_030564925.1 Geotrichum aggregatum
TGCTTTGGCAAAGGCTTTACTTAAGCCTTTTTATCACAGCGCTTCAGGGAAACCTGGCTGGGGAGCCAGGGGAAAACCTAAGCGAACTTCCCTCATAAGGTTTGACCATCACTGTGAACTAGGCACAGCAGGGATTTGAACCCAGGTTATGTCACTTCCATGGTGGCTCTACCAGTTGGGCTATCCGCTGGCTGTACCCTCTTGCCTGGCTTCTCGAGGACCACCACTGTGCCAGTTCTCCATGAGACGGGATGGTAGCCAAGGTTTATACACGCTCTCATAAGCTGGAAAAAGCGATGTCTAAATTCTTTGTTCTCCCATGCCATCTTGAGTACTTTGCCCGTTATTTGATCCGGGCTCTGCAAAAATTATATCTGCAAAGTTTTTTTTAATTTTGAGATGTACTAATTCTGATAACAGTAACAATTCTACATCATCATAAAATGGGCGTCTGGTGTAGTTGGTTATCACACTCGCTTAGCATGTGAGAGGTCCCGGGTTCAATTCCTGTGTCGTCCAATATTTTTTCAGTTTCCAAATCTTGGCTCATTTTTTTGTGTATCGACGTCTTGCCGGGTATTTTTTTTGGGGGGCTCATTGCATTTTAATATAATACGGCATATGCATGCAGTCATGTCATTAGGCTAGTAAGGCTGAATCCCAAACAAAAAAAGAATCTTTGTACGAAGTTTTTATTTTTTAATTTTTTGTCATAAAACATGAATTTATAGCTTTGAGGTAGATCGCTTCACTGTACATTTAATAAGACCGTTGGGATTGGGGCTAGGAACATAGACCTCAGCATCTACGCCGGTGTTTTTTAAACCCTTGTGCCAGCTCAAATCTAGTTCCATATAATGCTTGTTTGGCAAAGTGTAGCTAACGGTGTCAAGAAGAGGGCCTTCTTTCAAAATGCGGTCGCTCATGTTGTACATGGTGGCCTGTACAGAAGCCGAGTTTTCAAGCGCAAAGACTTCAAGAGTGATATTGCGAGCCAACTGGAATGCGGCGTCAAATTCACCGTTATCAGCTAAGGATTGGACTTGTGCAAGAGTGTTGATCTTGCCAGGTATCCAGGCCCAGGCTGCGTCCACGTCGGTGGAAAGTATGCGGTCCCTTGAGTCTTGCAGCGTGGTGTACTCGCATATATTGAACCCGTAAAACATGGAGCCCGTGGACTTTAGAACGGTCAGATCCTTGATGCTGGACGTGATTTGGAATCCAGAGGTTTCTTCCTTTTGAACTGTGGTGGTTCTGACCTCAGCGCCGTCCTTCAAAAATGAATGGGGATGCAGGCTGCCATGCACGTAGTAACGAGTCCAGCGGTGTTGGATGATATGAACTTCTGCGGCATGGATGTGAGAGTAGCGGGTAATGAGGTGGTTGGCAAGAGTAGCACCGTATCTTTCAATGGGCCAGACTTTGGTCTGCTTTGCAATAATAAAGCATGTATTTTTGATAGTATCCGTGGGAACAATTGGGGAATTATCAGCATCAGTGTATGAAGGGCCTACTTCGCCTTTGAGAAGGACTCGGATTGTCAATTCAATGACTTCTTGTTTCTTGGGGTCTTGTGGATCACGCTTGATCTTGAGAAGTCTGACGTTGTCCTTGCCGTAAGTGTTTGATTCGAGGCATGCCATGATGATGAATTGAATAAACTATAATGAAGGAAAACTGTGAGATGATTTGCCTTGTTGACGGTGCAATCAATGATGAGGGATTGAAACAAACCAGACATATCAAGAGGCGTTTATATACTTTCTGGTTTGAAGACAGCTTATCTCGCTCTACATCGCGAGATCCTTAACTTTGGTGCTTATCTTGAGCATCCAGGCTAGTTTACGCGACGTGGCCTGCTCAAATTGCAACTACCTGGGGCAGAGGTTCATGAATTTCAGGTTTGGAGCGTGTTTTCTTGCAGCCGCACTATAGCCGTCATGCCACAGAGCGGCAACGAACTCGGCCTTCGCCGACGGTTTTTTGCACTGAAAACGGAGATTTCCGAGTTCCTCGGGACTGGCCATTGCAAAGATATCAAATATCGTGTGAAAAAGCACCTGAGGAATGACCTTGCGAATACGTTAAAGCAAAAGGGCCAATATGCTTATCAGTTCGAGGGCCATTGTAAGCTTAAATTGTCGTGGCTTATAATTGGGACCCTTATAGAGATCATGGCTTTTTGTATCCTGAAATGAGTTTTCGGTCACATATCGAGTCGTAGGTCTGCACTTGAAGACATCTATCAACCAGTGACCTCACAACTTTTTCCACGGACGAGTCCGACACTGATTGAATTGCATCGGCAGTACATTCTGACTTAGTCTTTAAGTGCTATCAGTTGAAACAAGTATCAATCACCTCATATTGTGTCTCCACAAAACTGAAGATATCACGAAAGTGTGGTTCTAGTTTATGAGAAAGTGCTCGTGAATGATTGCGATTGCAATACAGCAGTTGTGCCGGAGCCTGTTACTCTATTCTGACTAAAAGCTGTTTTTGCTCTGTATTTGCCTAAAGTTGTCTTAGGAGTCAAGGCCAACTCCGACATTTGTCTTGATTTGGTTTCAAGGATAATTTTTTTTGGAGCGTGAATGTGGCTTTTATTGTAGACGGAAGACGGATCTTTGACATTTTGTTGGATCATTCAAAGCTACAGGCCAGATGCTCGTAGTCTAAGAAACTATAAACACGTACAAGCACGCGCATTAGTTAACTCTAACAAACATGATTCACAGATCATGAACTAGGTCGTTTTAGTTGCTTGTGAGAAGACGTGTTTGACGCAGCTTATAACAGTTTCCTAATATTGGTAAAACTGGTATTGCGATTGTGAGAGTACATAAAAGAACGCTTGCATCAACGTCGCTACATATAGTGGATTGTAATATCGAGGCATGGCTTTTTCCTAAGCGTACACTGGGGACTATGAATCACGATCCTAGTGAAGGCTGAAAAAGTGAAAAATTGAAAAAATGCAGAGTGTAAAGTGTAAAGTGTAGAGAGGCCTGTTATCAACTGGTCCTATAGTATGGCAATATAGTAGTACGCCGCCAGCATACAGGTATTGCAGTACACCAATTTTGATGCACTTTAGCAGCAGGTTTTACGCTTACGCAGCCAGCAGACCTATACACTAAGATATGAAGATTTCCACTTACAATGTTTTTGTCTACCTCAAAACCTCAGGAAAACATTGATTGCAAGACGTGTTGCAATTGCAATATTTATTGCAGAAACATATAATTTGATGATTCGTCTTATGTTCAATCAAGGTGCTATTAATTTCATATACTATATACCCTTTTAATGTTACTTGCTTGCAATATTCCACTTATAGGCACGGCTTGCAATGCAACCAACAAATAACATTTGCGTGCTGCATAAGTGCCTGCTAGCCTAGGGCGGTGTAGTACCTCTCCAAGAGATTCGTTGAAAGAGATTGCATTGTTTCGAAGCTTCCAGACTTTAGAAATTGCCCAGTTTCGAAGTTTCGAAAAAAAGAACAAATCAGGCATAGCATTCACTCACCGTAATCTCTTACTGGATGTGTATTTCATGTCGACTACAGACTAGACTAAACTTGACCAGACCAGGCCACTTTTTGTTTTTATTTATTTCACAAAGACTACTTTTTTGTGTACTTTTTCACGCACGAGGATGAGATTAATTTACAGCTGACATTAGGCTTGCTTGATAGAAGATTTGTGAAAAGTCTAGAAGAGTTCCAAAAAGAATAATAGTTGAATATTTGATTGCCTCGCGCGTAGCATACCTGTATAATCTCAGAGCACATTCTTGCTCAAGCCTAATGCTGGGCCATGGTACAATCCTACTCTGGCGTTTGTTGAATTTCGTAATCTACGGTAAAGCAAGGACAATGCCATTGTAGTCTATATGTATGCCATGCGTTGTTTCGAATCACCGATGCTTTGCTGCTCAAACTTCGTGTAGAATTGGGGTTACAATCAATTGAGTTCTCAATTTTTTAAGGAAAAAAGAGCCTCCGAGTCCAATGCTTACCGAGATGAACTGTCTTTTGAAACGATTGCGAGCCGCGAGGTGAATTGGGCTCAATATCGCCAATTTGTTCTTGTTCTCGTTTCGGAGAACAAAAAGTCATGGTTGACGTGACATACATTCATTATAGGGATATGGTCGGAGTTATTTGTAGTTTTAATGCCACCCATCAATGAAAGTGCAAAAGGCCCTTTGAGTGGCTTGTACTAGGTTTCTCTGGGTAGTTGTGGCTACAAAGACTGATTCTTCATGCTGGACTAACGAACAAAGCACAGAGTGTTCAACGGCTATTGTAGGTGCATCTCCTAGACTAGACTAGCATCGTACAAAAATTTTATTGTTCCTGTGCTGTGCAGAAAGCGGTTGCCAATTGCAGTAGTCTAGTCTAGAGAGACTGGTGACCAAACGATTGAGGCTTGTATGTGTCTGTAAAGGCATCTCCAAGTGCTTTGTTTGCCCTTTCAGACTTAAGACTGATTGAATGACCAAACATTCCAGCATTCCCAGCCTTACCAACGCTTTAGATTCTAGCTCTGTAAAAAATGGACAATAGATAACATACGTCAGCAACTGTAGTAAACTTTCACGGAAAAAAAATATACATGTACATATTAGTGTTTTACTGTAGCGTCATAATACCCTTAGTATCAGAGAACGGGGTTTGTCCAGTGACAGAAAACGGGTTTGTTCATCGATTGTTTTGATTGCGGTGACTGCGGTGCCGGAAAAGTCGAAAATATGCCAAATTTAAACAAAGCTTTTGAGTCTAAATTTTGACATTTTGACATCTCTGTAGGCAAACTAAAAACTATCGGTATTCACATCACTAATGCTATCGTATGCATAGTACTTGGGGGAGTCTAGCTAGCAACGGGGTAAACAACCCGCCACCGCTCAGTCATCTCGTATGACACCATGAGGCTAAGAAGAAGAAGGCTATGATAATAGTTGTTATTTCTACATTGCAATTGAGTGAAATATTGTGGCAATTGCAGTAGATGCTCTCAAATACGAAAGAATAATAATACTTTCAACGTTTCTCACGCAGCTTTCTGCAGCTGTTAAATCTGTACGGGGCATTACCCGACACATTTTATCTCAATGAAGAAAGGACAAACCTTCGTTTTCTTACTTTTTTTCCATTATGTCGTGACGACCTGAGACAATGCCTATAGCAGCACACCAAGCCAATTGCTAATTTCGAACCTTGAGCCTTATCCAAATCTAATTGCAGTTGAAGTTGCACTTGCGATTGCATTCTAGACTTTTGACTTGTCACAAGGCCATACACAATGCACAGCAAGATTCATCAATTGCTAATGTATGCTACAGGAGACTGGACTTGGCTTACCGAGGGCCATGCTACGTCCAGTTGCTCATTGCTCTATTGCTCATATTTCAACTGTGATCCATGTGTAATTGCTACTACTACTATAGAAGAGTCAAGTCTACCGATAATCCAGTCCCGTACGTTTGAATCTTAAATCATACCAGCGGGCATTGGTATCCAGAATCCAGTGAGACACACTCTTTCTCAAAGCCCTTTTAGGAGACTTTCCGACAATCGCCCGAATGACCCCCAAGCCGCCACTTTTCCTGTAGCCTAGTCTGGTGCTATTTATGTTTCTTCCTTGTCAATTAGGCTGCAGCGATAAGACAACATCGAAAGGCAGTAATCACGGCATTCCAGAGCTCGGGTTTATTTCAGTTAGGTCCAGTCTATCAGGAGCAGTTGCTTATTGCTTATTGCTTATTGCTTGTTGCCTGTTGCCTGTTGCCTGCATTGCGCTTTATTGCGTTGTTTGTACCTTCGTTTATTTCTCGTTCGTTGCGTGCGTGCGTACGTTGTTGACGCTACGGCATTTGGTGGTGCAACGACTAGACCTGTCCACAAAGGACGGTACATGGGTGGATCAAGAAAGGTCTCCAGCTCGACGCTCGATAACCTGCGGAGAGGGCAAGGGAATATTATAACAAGAAATAAAAATAACCAAAAATGTATCAGGGCAAGGGCTGTGGCGTTTTCCATTATAACGGTGACCGGGTCGAGTTTATAGTTTGCACGGGACTCTTGATATTGCGATTGTGGCGTCAACGCTAGCCAGGCTACGAGGCCCAGCTCTAGACCGGCGGTTCGTTTTCGGCTGGGCCTGGCCGGGTCCGCGGTGCCGTTGCCGTTGACAAAACAAACCATGGCAGAGCAATGGCGGGTAGAGAGTAAACTCACTGGCGTCACCGCAGTCACCGGGCTCTTTTTGACGTTTTCTCAAGTCCCAAAATCATCGCCGCTACGTCATAAGTCTAAAACTAAACGTCCTTAAGCTCAAGCTTTTCTAGTGATAGTAAGCTCGTACTGTAAATTTAGAAGTTGGTATCTTGGTTTACCTCGTTTAGCTAAGCCCTCGATCGTTTCGTATCAGAATAAGAGTCTTCTCGAGCTTGATAGACCGATTCGGTGGCAATTTAACAGAAAAAGGGTTCAAACCTTTTCATAGAGTGAACGGTCCAGAAGCCAGTCCACAGCACACAGCACACAGAGTCCAGTAACCGATTGGCACCCAACCCGCACGCAATTGGCGCTCAATTGCACACCGAGCCCAATTGATGCGCATTACATCAGACCTATCGGTTCAATTGCCATTCGCCATCCAGAGAAAAAAGTCTACAGAAGTTCCAAGGTCGTGATCTTGACGGTACACGCCCGTGATATAGAAATTCGTAGCGCCTGGGTAGCTAAAGCCACTATGGCCACTATAGCCTCTAGTTGCCGGCATTAAATTCCGAGTTTCATGCATAGAGTGCTTTGTCCAAATGTCGACCATGTACCGGGCCCGTGTAGACGTATAAATAAGCACTGACACTGTAAACATACCGTAACTCACATGCCCCGGTAATCCACTACCGCCCGCTGGTATGGCATGTGCGGCGTGCTAAATGTACGGGGAAATGAGCATCCTGTGGTCTAGCGACGGGACTCCTACTGACTAATGAGTCTACCACCGGCCAGAATATATACGATAGAAGACAACGTGCGTACGCCGAGATCTCTCCGTGATTCGGAGTCGTCGTCGAGCCTATAGGCTCTCTGGCATTAGGCCAAATTCCAGCCGACGGATGACGCTCCGTACTGCATCTGAGAGACTGCGAGAGACTGGGTGACTTAAGCAGGTTAGAATGTACCAGATTATTAGTCCGGTATAGGCGTCGTAAACGACAAGAGAGGCTGTACAACAATTCAGCATGAAATTGTATGATCTTCCATGAAATTGTCTGAGTTCCATGAATATGAAAGGGAAAACATGAGTACACAGCTGGTTTCAAAAGTGCACTAGGTGACTCAAGGAGACGACCCAGGGAGGACTCAGGAAGCGTTGAAGCAGCCCCCTTTTTTTTCCGATCAAAACTGACCCTTTTTTCTGATCCCTTTTTGACTTTTGTTTGCATGCTTTTTTGGTTGAATGTAGACTAAAGCAAGAATTGCTCCATCTCTGCTCCAGAAAACTGCCTGACATGAGTCTAATACAAACGGCAGAATGCAATTGCGAGCGGTCCGGCTTTTTGGCATCGATAAAGGTATATGTCGGCCGATATTGCACATCGACTGCTATCGCGGCAAAGGCCCAAAAGCGTAAGACTCAAAAGCGTTGGCGTTGGGAGTTTGCACCGAAACCTTCGTGGTCCGCTTTCAGACAATAAACAACAACAGCGCCGCTGTCGTAAAACCACCATAAACCACCGTAAACCACAATCACCGGGAGGTCCAGTGTCTGGACTCTAGGTCTAACTGCGATTGGGGCGTGTGTGTCACTTGCCAAGCCAAAGACAAGCCCCTGCCCTGGCACATACATTTCGCTAATATTGGCACCACAGTCCAGGCTCAGTCTAGGCTCAAGGTTGCATATTTTTAGCCAGACAAGCGCTTAATAAGCGTTTCCTAATCTTTTTTTATTTTTACAGTTTGCGCTGGCTTTGACTTTTTGCTTGTGCTTTCTGCTCCGCTCTTAATACTTCCCTTTTGGGCGAAAAGCCGTTGAGGAAATAAAGCCTCAAAGCAAACAACCAGGCATGTGCTACTGTATAAGGTTTGGAAAACACTTTATAGAGACTGCAGTGGGTACGCACAATGCACACGCAATTACTGTAAACGCAATGCACAATCACAAAAGGAGTAGAAGCCGTGTTTTCTCGTCCAGTCTAGCCTAGTCAAGCCTAGCTCAGTCTGCTTGGATCTAACTGCAAGTGTAGCTATCTTCTGAAGCTGTGCCAAGTGTGCCAAATGCAGTCGGCTGCAGTCGGTTGCAGTCCAATATATGGATTGTAGTCCAATCATCTGCAATCAGATGGAATCAGCGATCAGATCAGTGATCAAATCAGGGCCTCCTGGTTTCGTATGCCGGAAAAAAAGTGCAGGAGCTGAAAAAAAAAAAAAATCAGCCATGAATGTCGAATTGACTCGTAGGACAAATAAATTGACCAGTTCAATGCCTTCTCGCCAGAACAATTGCTCATGACAAAAGACCCACAATGTCAATTGAATGAAACCGCAGACTCAATTGAGCTAGATCATTTGCGCAAATCATTTTATCTACGGTCCGTACTACAAGCTCTCTACCTTAAACCACGTCAAATCCCACCAATTGTTGAGGAAAAAAGGAAGAAAGAAAGTAAGAAGAAAAAGAAAAAACAAGATTGCCGCCGCAGTGCTCGCTAGACTCAAATTCCGAAGTAGACTCTTCAGAAGTTCAGGCTTGAGCTTTGCACCATGATTTGCAACTGGCTCGACTGCACTGGTAATGGCGTATTCGTTCGCTTACAACTGGCAAAACGGCAGCTGCGGCTACAGAACGCAGAACGCAGAACGCAGAACGCCGCACACATGAGTATGCTAAGGTTGAAAAGTTTGAATTCTCCGAGACTCTTTAATTCAAGGCACCTAGGCTAGACCACGTCTGCTAGCATGTTTGTTTAGCAAGAGCTCATCGAAAACAATTGACTTGACTTGACGTCATTGCCCATCGCCAATCCACCGGCTAATGGCGTTAGGCATGCCAGTAAATCACTTAAGCTTCTGCTGATCTTGTGAGACTCCGAGACGGCTGCTACAAACGAGCAGCGATGTTGACGCCAAACGGTCCGTGGAAGCCAAACTCCAAAATCGTCTGATAGACTTGTTCTTGCATACGCTGCAGTGCAGATTAATTTGACTATAGCAGCAGCAGCAGTTGTGAAAGCTCAAGATCTATTCTGTATGAGAACCGGGCAAAAAAGTGTATAAATGTCATACATGTTGTGCCTTTATGCACGTATGCCCTATGCCTTTATGCTACACGCATAGTCCGTAGTAGGCTTATCGAAACACCGAAACACAGCTCTCACAGTAGTGACAGCAAGCCAATCAGGTTGCATGAATACGAATGACTAACTCGCAACTCATCAGTCAGCAGTGGCTCAGAGGCATGCCGAGGGCAAGGGCGTGGGTAGGGGCACAATATACTGGCTCGCAGCATGGCTTAGTCCGGCGCTTAGTTTGGCATGGCCCAGATAGGCTTAGCGTTAATACTATTATCATTATTATTTCTATTGTTTTTTATTGGCTGTTGTTTCTTTTTTTTGATGCTGCTGCTGCTGCTGCTGCGATGGGCAGTTGAACCGCTCTTGAATTCCGCACATGCTCGAAAGCAACAAAAGAAGTGTTAAAAATTGTTTTTTTTTTTCCCTCTTGAAACTGACCCTTTTTCCCAAAAAAGATAGACTCTACATGCTGCCCTCGTGGGTCACAAGACCAAAAAGAGAGTGTCTAGAGAAAGAGCCAGACCAAAGCCGATTATTAAGGCTGAAAGTGGATTCAAGGTATGCTAGGCAAAAAACTCCGTGGACATTGCAATCAACGTTTGGTAAATTACAGCAATCACTTCAATTGACTGAATTGTTGTAGCTGCGAGCTCAATCAATCCTCAACGTCTAGCCAAAGATCAATTGATAGCAATTGTCAGTTTCATTGGCCACTGCCGATCAATGTCAAAAAAAATAATAATAATAATCCATGACTCAGCACAAATATCTTTCGCTACAGTGAAGACGCATGATTCCACGGTCCACCACTCTAAAAAGAATTTTAAAATTTTTCTCTTTCCTCTCCCTTCGTTTCTTTTTTCTTCTTTTTCCTCCATTGAAATCTGTCTGAATCCAATTGCAATCGCAATGAAATTACCAAAAACCGTGGAATCTACAAAACTTTTGGAACATGCCGAATTCATATATAAATCCCTGAATCCCTCCGTCGCCGTTTACTTTTTATTTATTTATTTATTCTTCTCTCTCCATTTATACTTCAGTTTATGACAATTAATAACACAATGTCTTCACCATCGCCATCAGACACATTATCTAACCGCGCCCACGCCCTCTCTAACTCGCTTTACTCAAAGGCTCTCAGCGCGGGCTTTCCCAGGTCAGCGTCGCCTGTTATGTCAATGCCGTCGCCGCCTATGTCGCCGTACTCGCGGCTGGCCTCGACTGCCCCTTCGTCCCCTGGAAGCATGACCGCAGACGACTTTACTCCTGCGTCCTCGCCCAAGCGGCACGCGACTCCTTCGTTTGACCACGTTTTGAAACGCACAAGGCTAACAACAATTACCAGCAGCAGCAGCGGCGTCAATAGTTCCAATAGTACTGCTACTTCTGCCCCTCAGCCTTACTACAAACTCCCAACTCCACCGCCCGTTGCGCAGTCCCAACCAGCAGCAGCTCCTGGCCAAGACCTAGCTACCACCGAAACGCAGCATCAGCCCCGCCTGCCTGAACTTAAAACCGAAGCTTACCTGCGAAAACTTTTGGAGCCCGCACAGGAAATTCCTCTCAAGGAATATGGTTCCTATCGCTTAGAGGCGTTCAACCCAGCAGCTTCCCTCGTTTCGTGCTGCTGGGATTCGCTCAAGAAGAACCCCCGCGGGTATCTTGCACGTGAACGTGCCATGCTGTCACAGTACGCTCGCCACGGGGCCAAGTCGCGAAATTACGTTGTAGCCGCACACTCGTCTATCCGCAAGACAAGGCCGTCCGCTACCACCGCCAGCAGGCCGACGAGACGCAACCGACCATTCTTCTTTGCGAATGCGCCATCGTCATCCTACTCATCAGAGACCGACACAATGTCAACGCGCTCGTTTCGCAAGTCCCGTGTCGTGTCGTCTTCCCTCAATACACCCGCATCAAATGTGTCAAACAGCAACAGCAGCCCTACCAAGACAAACACAGCGCCCTCATCGCGCGCCTCTACACCCAAGCCTCGTGCACCGCCCAAGACGCGCGTGATTGGAGCCGTCACTAGCAATTCCAATCGCGTGCACGACTTGAGCGCCGCTTTGCTTGAAGACTATTCGCCTGCTGTGAGTACTTTGCCTGTAGGCAAGTCGCTGCGGGCAGAATGGAAGGGCGCGCCCATGGACCTGTCGGCGGACCCCAATTTGCATTTGCTGCACTCGGCAGAGGTGCACCTAGCGGCTGTATTGCGTCTGCCAGCAGACGTGTATCTTGATTCAAAGAAGCGGTTGTTTGCGGAAAAGGTGCACAGACTGAGACAGGGCTTGCCATTCAGGCGTACTGACTCGCAGAAGGCATGTCGCATTGACGTGAACAAGGCGAGCAGACTGTTTTCTGCGTATGAGAAGGTTGGCTGGCTTGAAGACAGTTTGTTTGCCAAGTATCTTTAAACGCATACGCAGCAACAAACATTCATTAACATGAACCTTTAAACACATGGCCTTGCTAACTAACATTACTACCCGGTGTCTCTTTTTTTATTATTATTATTTCTTTTTACTCCATTTCTCCATCTCTAATTTCTTTGGTTTTTTTTTTCTTTTTACTGGGGCTGACATTATTTTGCATTTTTATTGTTCTTTTTTTTTTTTCCTGATCGATATACAGTTTAAGGCTTGTGTGTGCGTGTGTGTGTGTGTGTTTTGCATTTATATTAGAAGCCATTGAGCTTGACTTTTGAGACTTTTTCTATCTTATTATTTATTTTTATTTATATGTGTGCCGTTGTGTATTTCTATCTACTCCAATTTCATCTTATTGACATGATACCAGTTACTTCCATCCTTCAGTCCATTGCCATGCTCTGCATTTGCGGTACAATTGCGTCGAGCAGTACATGTCCAACTGACTCGCCACCAAAAAATTAAAGCTAGGCTCTTTTGTCGTGCAATTGCCTGTGTGATCATTTGCGATCATGATCATTATAGTACTATACCAACGCAATATAGGCTACTAGGCTACCAGAACACTGTATATAAACTTGTTATCTGCCCATGGCTCGATAAGAGTACCTTTCTGTTGGTCCGCGAAAAGGGGCTGGCTTCATCAAAAGACCACCAATATCAGATGGCTCATGTCTTATCAGGGGCAAACCCGCACGGCGAACACACGCTCAAGTGTCAATACCGCGTTACGCGTGACAATACTATATAGATGTTATCGCGAGTGACAGTCCGACGCTAGAGCCGGAATAAGAAGGTTACTATACTTGGGCAGAGGAGGCTGTATGGCATGGTCATTCAAACTCTCAGTTTTTGGCAATTACAGGCTTCTTCCACGCGTACTGTGCCCCTAAGAGGAAGAAGCTACCAGCGTGGCTACTGGCGCAGAACATAAACTAGCTCAACGCAAATTAGTTCCAGCGAGCTCAAGTGATTCTAGTGGTTTTAGCAATTCATGTGAATTCAGCGAATGCTGATAATACATAATCCATAATTAATGATTTAACGTGCAAACAGGGCTCGTCGGATATAAACGGATCACAGATCGCGGACCACGAATCACACCACATGTTGGAGACACACGGCTTGAGCTCGATGTATAATAACAAAAACAAGACTGATCATAGAGTAATCGAACCAAAAGAATGAAAGGAACAAAAACGACGCAAGAGAACAATAGAGAATATTGTTCATATTGTTCATATTGATCGTAGAAGGTCGAAGATCTATGCCATCTGCAGTCTGCATGTATCGACTATACCAACTACAAGATGTTCGGAATTCTAGGGTCCCAAGACTCCAGGGCTCTCAAAACTCTCAAAACTTTCAAAACTTGAAGTGGAAGACCCGGAATATAAGCTGTAGACGCCACCAATCTACCGTGTACGGCACTGGGCTGTGCTCGCGTCGTCTCAACGTCCGCAACGCTTTTTCCGGCACATTCCGGGTTTGGACTAAGCGACCGTTATGCATTCGGAAAAAGTTAGATATGGCTATACGGTTATGCGCGCACGCCTCGCCGGCTAGATTAGTTTAGTCTGGAGGAAAGACTACGTTTTTCAGGCATTTGAAGCCTTAAAAGCTTTTGTGGGTCCTAGAGATTTTGATTGATTGTCCGTTGTTCATTATTACTAGAGTGCTTCTAGTCCATTGACACATACTGTCTTTTTACGTGCTAAGCTTTGATGTGTTAGAGTTGAGGTCATTGTACAAGAGAAATAAGATGAAAAAAAACTAACGAATTGATCAAAGGCTTGCCACTGTCAACTCATTTTTGTTTTGCAATGGTCTGCTTAGTTCTGTAGCCCAGACACATCTTACTCTGCGTTAGCTACGCATTTGTAAACGTCAATGAGCTGCCTCTAAGTTTTAATAACTCTCTGTCTTTTTTTTTCCCTCTTTTCATCTCCAAAATATCGATATTTTCTTCATAGTGTCATTTCCTTAACTGGTTGCAATGCCGACGTTTTGTGCCAAAATCATTGCACGCCGAAACCTGATTTGGAAAACAGGGAGACATATTGAGCGGTGAATCACTGTAAATACAATAGGCTCTGCCCATGTTCTGCTCAGGCTACAAAGCAGAGCCCTATTCGAGTCATCATTGTATCTGGGTAAACGTCCAAGACAAAAGGGGAGAAGGAGTATCTATCACAAATAGGCACAACGCTTGAGCCTCTGAAACGATGGGACTTGAACCTTATTTCACAATTATACCAGCACGTTGAGCTTGCAGCTGAGACTTGTCGTATGCTGATACAGACTTAGAACTACAATATACCGTACATTCCGTCTAACAGCTTTCGGCATCTCAGAACATGCAATTGAGAGGTAGCATATACATTAATTACGGCAATTGCGCAAGAAAGAAAACCATATTATAATTGAAGCACACAATTCCTCCAGCAGAGCTTAGGTGTTGTTTCATTTTCAAGTGTCGGCCACAAAGTGATCACAGAGCTTAGGCCAGATGAGACGCGCGTGCTGCTGGATGGCAACTTACAGAAAAGTTACCAAAGCTCATATCTGCACATTCAGTAAGTGCAAGATTGAGTCTACATGCTTCTGATTGCGCTCCTTAGTTTACTGTGACTTTCATTACTGGCTATTGTCTCAGAGAATACCCAACTAATATTGGTTCGATAATGGTCGCTTCTGATAGCATCTTTTACAGTACAGTATACGTAGAAACCAACTTCAAAAAAAGGCAGCTGAAGTTTCATCAAAGCACACCTTTCGGAGGAATCCAGCTTCGGCCTTGGGTAGACTGATATTTTATGAATGTGTGCTGCCAGTTGCTTTGTGCCACTCAAGGATCGTTGTTAGCATAGTGTTGACTGTTTCGTTATTTTCCTGTACAAACAACTTCAAAGCAATATTATACAGTGAAGCACTATAAAAAACCAGCGTAGTCCCAATCGATAGTGAGAGGGACTTTGTTCCAAATTTGTGAAAGCACTTGTTTTTACTGAAAACCGTTTTATCCAAAGTGGCTTTTTTCTCAAAGCATCTTTGACCGTGTAGATCTTTATATTTCCACAAAGTGTTTGGATCGCTTACAAAAGTAGGCCTTCCTGGTCTAGCCTAGAGTTAGCTGAACCTAACAGACTCATCTATCCGGCAGTGAACTCCACTACGTACACGAGTATTCTATCCCACAAGAGCCGATTTTGATCAGTCCATGAAAAGGAAAGTGGCCTATGTATAACGTTTTGCATATACATAGCTATACATGGTACGGAGGACCTGGTTAGTTTCTTATTATAAAATAGTGTTGGCTAGATGAGCTGTACCAGAGAGTTCTTTTGGTGCAGTAGTAGTAGCAGTAGTAGTAGTAGTAGTAGTAGTAGCAATAACACAATAATACGTCAAGAGTTTAATACACAAACAAAGGTGAGAAGGAAAGATATCACACTCTGGCAGAACGCGCAAATAGCAAACGTGCTTTGATCTTGATCTCAATTATCCAAATATTTTCAAGCCACTATAGCTTATCTCTTTTCTGCTTATATGTCGTTTCTGCTTTGTATATCTTGGAATTGACTACCTATTCGTTTGACAGTACTTGTCTACTGGCGGCTCTTGCCCTTGTTTTGGTTTTGATATCAATCTTTTCTAAAAGCTTCTTGGTGTGGGCTCTTTCAATTCTAGCTGAACTTGCCGCAGTTGCTGTTTCTATAGCGCCAGTGCCAGTGCTAGTACTAATAATGATACAACGCAGAAAATACTTTTAGTTCAGTATTGAAAGCAGGGAGCGTCATTGTTTGATGGTTTTCTCAAGTAGCAGAAATTCTTATAAGAGGTGTAAAGCATACGAGCTAAAAGCTGTGTTTAGAAAATATCATGCATACAGTATACAGAATACAGCAGACAAATAGCTTCTCAGACAAGTTCAAAGAAACAAGTCCATTTTGAGAGAGTATTTGACCCTTGACCGGCCAAGTAGGTCTACCAAGCGTTCAAGGTCTTTCATAGCCACTTATCTGATCCTTGATAATTAACACAGGAAAATACGAGCCCTAAACTTAACAGCACTATACTGACCTGCCGGCGGATACAGTTTATTGTGACACTACCCTAAATAAGCACAAGAAAATACTTGAAACACCCCACTGTATACTTTTTATTATATGCCATTTTACTTACAAGTGCCTATATACCGTACATACTGACTGTATAACTCAAGCTGGACAGATGGATTTTGGTTTTCGAAGCAGGGTGTCGAAGTTTGCAGTATTTTTTTTTCTCAGGCTACTAAATAGTGTAACAATCACGCCCCCAAGATTTTTGCAAAGTGTTGGCAGTTATACACTGCTCAAAAAATTGGACCATGCGTATGTTCGTGTCAAACAACTAAGATCCAATCAATTGCAATGATGACCTCCATTGGTAATACGCTATCAACAAAAGAGAGCCCATTGTATATGGCCCTCATACATGGCATATTCAATCTCGTTAATTCAAGATTTTTCACAATACATACCTGCTAGCAGAATTCTGGCCCTGACCGAGTTGATAAATAGAACATGCATTTTTGTTTACATAGACTGGACAATTTTGTATTCGGCAAAGTTTACGGACTCACTTATCCGATTCCAAAAGTTTTGAACTACGCTTATATCTGTATATGAGCAAAGTACGACTGATCTGACAGCGACCACACAGGTGGTTCTTGTATGCACAACTGACAATGGGATACAAGCATGAACAAATTTGAGCTAGCTTCAACTCATAAAGAGCAGCCAAGGAAAAATAGTACTTGTTTTCATACCAAAGTCGAATCTTGCAAGTCGTCAATAAAATTATCAAAAGCATCAAAATATACATCCTTTATGCCCTTTTTTTTATGTGTGGTGCGGGTTTTATCAGCAAAAAAAACCATTTTGGCTTTCTTTTTGGTCTGTGCTTTTTTCATCATTGTTGATGTTAAAGTTGACGTTGTTGCAGTGGTCTTCTTTTCAAGTGTAGTAGTACTGCAATTGTTGAATGTTGAAGTCGAACTTTCTGTTAATTGGTTTGTAAGAAAGCTTCTGGAAAATTGCTTGAGGCCTTCTCTTTCATTTTGCTCTTTAGATGTGTCGTCTTTGAAAGCTGTTTTCAATGCAGAGGCTGCTTTCTTTACTCTGCGATCTGGTAATACAAATTGTACAGAGGTCATGGTTCCAAATTCCGAGGTTTTGAGCAAAATCTTGCTAGTCTTGTAGAAATGTGCATGCTTGTAGTTTTCTGGTTCAATGTTGTTGCAAGAGTCTTGGTTTCTGAAAACTTTACACGATTCTGAAAAACTGTGATTTGAACCCATAGAGGATTTTTTATTTGATGTAAACAATTCCCAAGATTGCATGTTGAATTCCTTTGACAACTTTGGCAAGTTGGTATCTTCAGCCCATCGAACTTTGTTGACCGAAAGTTCAGCATATGTTCTTCTAGCCACAGCTTTCTTCCTTTCAAAAGTGCCAGGAGATTTGAGAATAGAGGCCGCTATTTTGTCAAATGGTCTGCGGTGTTTTGACGGGTTTGGAACGTAATTGTAGCTTTCAGAAGGGCACGAGCCATGTGGTATAGTCGGCACAACTTGGGCAATTGCTACCGTGCGCCCACTATATCCATGCTTTGCTGGCAAGTTGCCTACCTTGTGGGGATAACGAGAGGCAAGTGGAATTTGGCTTCTAGAGTCTGGATCACATAGGCCTTCCTGTGAGGAAAAACAAAAATTGAGCAAGCGAAAAGGCAATGATGAATATATGAAAGTTATACCGTCCAAAGATGTAAATGGAGGAGTAGATAGCTGCAATCGAATTATGGCTATACGTAGGACCATGTTGAGATTGCTGGGAGTGCAAATTTCTACCATTTTGGCTAATGGAATTTCAGATCGGCTTGAATCCAACTTGACTGTGTATCTCATTAGGTACTCATCAATCTCCTCAAACAGCTGGTCATGGGTATTTAATAGTTTCCCGCTGTGAAGACCTACCAAGTCAGGGAGGTTTAAGTGAAATGGTTTCAACTCGATCTTTTCCAGGCATTCTTCTACTGGGGGCGACTGATGGCTGGCTTTAGAGAAAAAGTCTCCCCGTTTAATGGTTTCGTCCATACTGATATCCTGTTCATTGACTGAATGGATGGTGACTTCATGCAATTGTGTGTGAGGAGGGGCAGACGAAGGTCTGCTTGACGCTTCAGAATGGGGGTTTAGGTACTTGCCAAAAAAGTGATGCTTTTTATACGCGGCTTCGAGGCTTGAGTAAATGTTTAAAGTCTTCGAGTTAAGACAGTGCCAAAGGACCCCGGCATAGCCTAGAAGTTTGATGCGGTGAGCTGCTGCAGCCATTGTAGGAAGAGTAACTGAGCTAGAATGCCAAAGTGAGAAAATGCAATTGAAAAATAGCAAAGAGTAGAGAAGTAAGTAGACACTTGCTTGAAAGAAAAAAACCCAAGATTCTCTTTTTTATATATAGATGTCTGGGGAAAACTTGTGGTTGATGAACTTTAAAATATATGGATAACTATTTAGGTGAGGGTGTATCACGAACAAGCTTAAAAGGGCAACAACTGCTTTCGGGAGAGCCAAATGTTCCATATAAAAATATTTTTAGTGTTTGAGAGTCTGATACACAATATATCCTACTTGAATAGGGGATGTTTTGTACTGTGCTTGCAGATTTTTACTCTGATAATGGAATTTCTTAGGAGTGTGATTGCACAACTTTTGACGTCCACGTAGTATGTAGGTATCTTCTAGATTAGTTCACGAGAACTATACTGTACTGAAAGAACTTCTGTGGGACATGGATTTGAAAAGTTCATTCAAAACGAAAGGAATGTTTTTTTAGAGAAAACCCTTTACCATGTTTATAAGAATGAGCTTACAAATGATATAATTAGTTACTCAAGTAATTGATGAAAGAAATTGATGCCAAAACTTTCAGGAGTGTTTCAAAGATGAGTGTGCGAGAGGTGATGATGAAGTATTCAAAGGTTGTCATAAACAGTTGATGTTGATGGTGACATTGCTCAAATATGGCCTTCTAAAAGGACAAGCATACAATCAACAGTCTCTTGAACATATTGCTGATAAAGAGAATACCATAAAATGGCGATAAACAGCTACATACTAAGCTGCACTAAAAAATTAAATTAAGTATCCAATGTAGTGCTCAGAAGATAAACAAATAGATTGAGAAAAGGCTTGACAAAAAAATTATACAAGAGATAACAATAAAGTGCCGGTAGTCATTCATGGAATTAATAAAACGTTGATGTCAATACTTGCAACTGAAAATAAACAAAACAGTAGTCCAACTAAAAGTCTATGTCTAGTATCTAGAACATGAACATGAACATGAATGAAAACAACCAACATTTTGAACTCAAAAACGAAAACTTGAACTCACCAAAATACAATTACTCAGGTAGTGATGTGATTGAACTCATAGGAGTGAAACTCATGACCGAGCATTTGGGGCAAAAAAACTTAGCATACTGGTATACTAGAAGGCACTGGTAGTACACGGATATTTGTCACAAGCTAGAGACGCTCTGATTTAAGAAGTACAGCGCAAGTTGTTAAGGGGAAAGATTTTGGATATATGAAGTGGATCAGCGAAAAGTTTGCCAAGCAGAAAGTCAAAGGCATTATCAGAGACATCAAATGGCAAGAAATTGAAACTAGACAAATTTAAGCAAAACAATGGCTTGATTTTAGTGTGTCTATTAATTTATTTCACGCCATATATCATCTTCTTTTGTATAGAGACTACTGAGCATTTGAGACCAGCTTATAGCTTGGAAATTTCATATACTGTATACATCAACTGGAAGTTTACGAGATAATCTTAGCAGCGTGCAGCAGCAAATCACAGATACTCAAACGTAGTTCTTCTTAAAGGCTATGCTCTGTAAGCTTTTTACAAAACATCTCTAAAGTTTACAATCGAATGTTCAACTATTCAATCGCTTCATTTTGGAGGAATAGAATCCATAACAATAATCAAGATTTGCGTGCACTTTTGAGAAAAGGGATTGAATACTAAATAAATATATACACTCTGAGTTTCTATTCGCAAAGAGAAATGAAATAAAGAGCAGTACAACAATTTGTAAAGTTAGGTCTACAAGGGGGTTCTAGACTCTGGATTGCACAAAAGAGTTTCCAAAACTTTTAGTGCACGCGTCGTCTGCTCGAGGAATTGTCCTCCTAAACGGTTTGTGCTAAGCTGATAGGTTTTTTCAATTGAAATAAGACTTGAATGATTTCGGGTATATCGAGGAAGTCTTACACAGGATCGCTCTTGTCCAAAGGAGGCTTGCACTTTTTTATAATAATGTCTTTCAAGAACAGAAGAAGAAGAAAAATAAGAAAAAAAAAGAAATGGAATACACTGGTTTTCCATGGATATCTTGATGTTGTTGAAAGCCCAAGTACTTCAAGCTCACTAAATACCATGCTTCGAGACATATCGAAAGAGACCAAAAGAATAAAATAAACAAAAAGCCAGGGTTAGCACCAGTTGACGTATTTGCCAAGTGCCGAGATTTGAAAAAAACTTAAACTACTGGATTTGTTCAGTTAGAAAAACTTGATCTGGTCGAGTAATGGCCGAAAAGAAAAAAAACTAGCAGGGATGTCGATGATCAAAAAAAAAAAAAAAATAAAAGGCTTGAAATGTCTGATGGTCAACCAAAAATAGGTACGACTGCCACATTTTTTTTCGCAAATCAGTATATACTACGCGCACACTCATAAGTGAAGAACTCTTAGTTATTTCATCTTGGAGCGATTCTTTCGCCTGTCAAAAGCATTTGTTTTTTTTTCATTTTTGCGACACGCTTTTGTCTACCTTATTTTAGCAATTCAAACACGCACGCATATTAACTAGCTATGGAAAAGAAAAGGACCTAGAGTTACATGCCTTGCCTGCTTGTTTTACAGTTCATGTCTAGAAAGAGCTGAAGAAGGGATATTGAGTGTAGAATGTCTTGAAGAAGTCAGCAGCAAGCCTTTCAAGGGACATGAAAAACATATAGTCGATGAAATAAACAAACATGTAAACCAACTCGAGCTTTTCTCTCTTATTATTTTGCTTGCTTGCAACGCTAATGAACCAAAATTAAAAAATAATCAAACCATGGAATAATTAGATTAATCGTAGTCGCAGTTGCGATTGCGAAAACATAAACAACAACATGAACATGAATAGAAAATAAAAAAAATAAAAAAACGCAAGAACAAAAATCGCTTGGGTTAAATGAAAAAGTACTAGGCAGATCTATAGACCATTCTGAATTTTGAAGTAAGTAAAATGAATTAAAAAAAAATGAATAAATAAAAATTAAAAAAGACGAGAGAAAATCTTTATGGGCATCGGATCAATCAAAAAGTTTTGAAGTCAAGCATGTGAAAAAAAAAAAATTAAAAAAATAAAAAACCTGAAGGCATGTGAAATCTTGATGAGAGCGTCCACAAACACTGAAATATGTGAAAGATGTGAGAAGAAAAGAAAAGGGTGTATGAACAGACTGGTACCATGCAATCATGGTATGGAGTTTTCAGACCCAGTTGTTTCTTTCACGTCCACCACATTTTCATTTACTTGAGCCATATCAAGGGCTTAGTTAGATTCTCTTGATGGCCTTATTCAAAAAAAAAAAGATCTGAATTCTCAAAAGTATTGGCCCAAGATGACAGTGGTTTTCCTTGTATTCTCTGTAGTCAATGCTACACGATGCAATGTTGTCTAGGAAAGTCTACTGGCGTACACATATTGCCTGTGAGCAGGGCAGACCATCTAGGCCATCTACTGGTAGACGTCCACGATTGCTGTGTATACAAATTCCATGGTCACATGTGCATTTCAGCAGAAAGATGTTCAGGCATCTTTTCAGCTGTAGAGAGGTCCTACATCGTTTACCCGTAGCTTATTGTTTAGGCATCGACACATTTTACCCCTTATTATTATGTCCAAAGAAGAGAAAAAAACGAAAAAGAAACAAGGATCCTAGACATCCTCAAGCTTCATATAGATCCATAAATCAAGTGAACCAAGTGAACCAAGTGAACCAAATGAACCAAGTGAACCAAATGAACCAAGTGAACCAAATGAACCAAGTGAACCAAAACAAACCAATCACTCATCATTCTTTATTTTCATCAAAAAACCAGGCCACAAAAATGCATCAAGGTACCAACAAAATAACCGAAGTCATTGCAGGTTCAAAAAGTAAACTCTGCTATGCGCGTTTCCATTGCGCACATTAATAGCTTGCAAAAAAAGTGTATATACATGTATATATATTAAGGTGTTAAGATGTCAAGATGTTGAGGTGGTGCTAAGATATAAAGAAAATCTATGATCACGCTTATAAAAAGTGTCTATAAAGAAAAACAAAAATAAAAACCACTTATCCACACAAATGATTCCTAACAATTTCAAAGTCCGCGAAATAAAAATCAAAATAATGAGAAATATCAAAAATATCACGGTGACTTCTCAGGTTTTTTTTTTTTTTTTTCAAACTGTACGACATACCTCAAACAAGCCGAAATCCAGGTTATATATACATTTATGATCTACTTCCTTGTAAAGAAACACACTCAAACATTTTCTTGTTCTTGTCCATGTCCCACTTCCCTGTCACCTCTAAGCTCGAGCTTCCCTGTCATTCTCCCTGTCCACTTTAGCTTCCCTGTCATTTTTTTCAAAACCCGTTTTTTTTTGTTTATTTCATTTAACTTGTTTGTTAATATACTGGTAAATACCGTCCACTTCATATTCTCTAGCTCATTTAAGTCTTACTGGGATCCCTTGCGCAATCGTTTTTGTACTGCTCAAGGTCCTTTAACTACTCATAATACCCAAGCTGAAACTCTAGGCACTCTCTAGTCAGCATCAGTCAGAAAAAGAGACGCATCTGCCATGTTCCATGCAATGTCGAATAAAAACGCATTGCATTCAAACTCGCGTTTTTGCTCGCTTATCATACAAGCTCTGCCGGTATTCCTCTGGAAAATGACGCTCAACATGAATTTATTGTAAGTGGATAATGTCTAATAATGTCTTGCAAAAAAAGTACTGTCAATATGTTAATGATAATCAAACATCAGAAAGTCCGGATCTTAAGTCGTTTTTTTGCTTGCGGTAACTTCTGCCGCTTTGTTTTTTTGGCTCTCCTTACGCGACTTCTTGGCCCATCGTAGCCCACAGGCATTGCACAGAGTCTTGGGCCCTTTGGGCCCTTTGCGCCATTCCGGCGACTCGACCGCGTGGCATTCTGCACAAATGTGTCCAGAGTACCCTCCTTCCCGTCCACCCATGCCCATTCCCATGCCGCCGAACCGCGACTTGCGCTTCCCTCCGCGCATTGCTGGGCGCATACCTATCGGGCCTTGAGGAGGGCCGATGAAATACTCGCCAGCTGTTGATGCCCCTAGGGGGTTGATTAGTTCGTTTGGCTTGTAACCAAATGTGGTAGGCGCAGAATGTGGATGATATGCGGCAGGATATGCAAGCCCAGGGGTTGGCAAGGGCTGCTGACCTATCAGTTGGAGACGGTGCATGGCGTTCATGTCATACACCTCGGGCACCACAGGCTGGCCAGGGCCTGCTGAATGCAGCTTGGAAGTGTCGAGGTAAAAGGTTGAGGGGACTGCGTAAGGCGAAGCCTGTGGCTGCTCTGACAGCGATGGTTGCGGTTGTGGCTGTGGCGGCTGCTGCGTCTCGGGCTGAGGAAATATCTGAAGCAGAGTGTAGTCTGCTTGAGGTTTGTCACGAATTTCGGGCTCGCTGAAGTTCCAATAATTACTATTGTATTGCGTTAATTCTGGCTCGTATGGCTCAAAGGCTTGCACAAAGTTTGAGGTGGTAGTGGGCGAGGATGGGTCGGAACTGTGCACAGATGACGCAGCACTAGCCAGCGAGGCAGATGAGCCGTTATCAAGGTTTATAAACCTAGCTGCTTGCACAATAGTCGGAGAGATGTTTCCAAAATTGGTTCCCTCATAAGAGTAGACTGACGACACGGGAGAGGCGGTTGAGGGAAGGGCGTTGGACATGGAAGACGACACAGAAGATGCGCTATGGGGCATAGGGGGATAGGCTGAATTGATTTGCGATACAGCAGAGCCAATTGTAGAACCGCCAGGGACATCTTCGTAGGGAAACGTCGTAACTGAGAGATTTAAAGGAGATCTAGGAGCCATAGTATCTTGTTGGTCTCTTTGAGCCTTGGCTTTGCGCCGTTCCCAAAGGTTATTGTTTGACTTGTCGTGAACATTGAGGGGAGTGATTGTCGGAGAGGATTCACGTTCATGGGGTGAAGATGGCTGCTCAATCATTGGGGTTCCAATGAGAACTATGCCTTTACACGAGGTACGTGGATTTTTAGGAGGTTGTTGCATAAAAAAATGAATGTCTGGGAGTGGATTTTTCTGCGAAAGAAGATCGTCATGACAGAAGGGCTTGCCGTTGATATTGAGCGAAATATAAGTATGACTGGCAGTTTTAACTCTGTAAGTCATGCGCATTGGGGTGCCTTTTGAAATCGATTCACTTAAATTTGTCATGAAACTGTAATGTTAGCATAGAAAGCTTTAGCAGGTGTACACTTACTCATTGAGGTCATCTGAATGAATATGCTCGAGAAGAGATGTGTTCACCAAGTCGCTGGGATCTAGACCCAGTACGGGGACCACTGACGGCGATGCGTATAAAACGCTGCCAATGCTGGAAAGAACTGTGATGGTAGAGTTGGTGTGGTATGCATTGAAGTTATCGACAGTACCGGTAGAGTCCTGCGCAGAGAGAGAAAGAGGAGTAGGAGAAGGAAGAGATTTATCGCGCGAGCTAGAATGGTATACAGGGTCTGCAGGACTGGGTCCGGTTTCTTGCAGCCTGCCATGCGGAGAATCAGTTTGAGAGTAGTTTGTAGGTGATTTTGCTGGGCTGGGATGTGCGTGGTTAGAGTAAACACTGTTTTGGCGACTTCTAGGCGAAAGAAGAGGGGAGAAAGGGCGGGAACTGGAGCTGCTAGAACTGTGGTGACTAGCATAAGATGCAACTGAGGACACTGATGGATTGTGTTGATGAGAATGTACATTCATCTGCTGGAAATCTTGATATACGGGGGTGCTGGTATAGTTTTTGGAGTAGTCCACGGGCACAGCGGGCACCGGGAAAGGGCTTACGGAGGGAATAATGGGCATGTTTTGTAGATTTTGCAAGTTTTGCAAGTTTTGCGAGTAATAAGGTGGAACGTTTGTGGACATATTGCCAGCAAAGATTGGAGTCTGAAATTGCTGAAGGCGCTGTTGAAGTTGTTGCTGAGTCTGCTGTTCGTACTGTTGTTGTTGTTGTTGTTGCTGTTGCTGTGCCTGACGCTGTGCTTGCTGCTGCGGACCTGGGCCTGGGTGAACCTGGAGTTGTGGAGGCATCTGTGGCCGAGACCAGTCTAAGAAAGAAGACGACGCATTTGAATACATGATGGAAGGATTAGAAATTATAGAGAGATATCGTGGTGATCATGATAGTGCCCGATAGGCGACGGAGAGAGGAAAAGCGAAGAAGGAAGGACGAAGGACGAAGGAAGAAAAAAAACGAGGTTTCGAGAGAAGTTGAAGGGTATAAAAGGATTACATTTAGTCTGTGATCATCGTAGCAAATTATGAGATTTGAATAGCAAAAAAGAAAAAAAAAGTGTAGAGTTGTAAAAAGAAGAAATGTTTAAGTTAAGCTAGCAACTTTGTGGACTAGTGCGTTAGTTAGTTTTTTTTCCCAAGAGAGCGACTGCAAGTTCCAATACAGTGGTCGCACAGTGCCTGATGGGGAAGTTGTGGTTTGAAAAGTTTAGTAGCCAGGTCTAATTTGAGGTCTTGTAGAGTTAGCAGCTTCAGTAGCTTCAGTAGCGTTAGTAGCGTTAGTAGCGTTAGTAGCGTTAGTAGCGTTAGTAGCGTTAGCAGGGTCAACTGAGTTAACGCAGAATAAACGCAGAATTAACTTGCCGAAATGTCTCGAAGAAACTGAATAAAATAAAACCAGAAATAAAATAAAAATCAAAAAAAAAAGGTATTGAAGTTCAGTAAAGCGAAGCGAAACAAAGGAGGCCACAAAACTGAAAAAAGTCACCGCACATCGTAAGCTTAGTCAATTTTAGCCGGAAGGTTAATCAGCTGGATCTGGTTCAGGGGCCGTTTAGCTTAGCTAAGCTTTACTGTAGGCTGCTATTAACTGACTAACCTAACAGACAGATCTCGTTGGCCATGAATCTGAATCTCAGGCTTCCTTCGCAAACAGTGGTGTCTGTGGAAGGAAGTTTCCGCAAGGCCTGCTATCGCGCAGTTGTCAGCTGTCAATTGTCATATATGTTGCCAATAGACGTTCGTGTCTAGATCTAGCAAACCACGTCTAAAGAGATTCAGAGCCTCCATGGATATTCCTTCACTATGGATTTGGCGGCTGATGGGGGCGTCTCCGGCATTAGAGTCTCCAAAATATTACATCAAACATGCGTCTCTCGTTGCAACTTGCAACTTGAGCCCGCAACCAAAGTCATATATAATAGCTAGCCCAGAAGGTGTAAGAGGAGGTTTCATATAAAAGAGGGTTTGGGTAGTCTACTTGCGTGCTTTAGAGCGTGGCTCCTGCAGAGCGTGGCCGAAACTTACCGCATACCAGACTAGACTTGGACTAGAAGGCTTACGACAACCCGAGGAGAGGACTTGAGGACTTGGAGCTTCTAGAAGTTAAAGTTGTAATTGAGGTGGATAGAATGCAGGCCGTACAACAATGTCTGTATTCCATGCTTGGAGCTGCGCTGCTGTTTCTTCTGTTTTTTTTTTTTTTTTCTCTGTTTTATGCTATTTTCTGCTGCTGTTGCTGCTACTGCTGCTGCTGCTGCTGCCAGCTTAAGGTGGAGGTGTGCAATGGCAATCGTCAAAAAAATGCGCCCGCAGGAAACGGATCAGACTGGAGTATAAGTGGGCCCTGTGCTTAATTTTTCAAACGAACGACAGAGACTCAGTTGCGGGGGAGGGGCAAGACCTCGATTACTCGCAAGCGTCTGCGGGCATTGATACAAGGCTTAGCAGAGATATATCGATAGACTGAGCAGAGTATCCGCCTGCTGGCAGTGGAAGCCTCAGCCAGTCTTTGAGCGGGATCTAGGAGCGCGGAGCGCGGAGCCTAGCCACAGTTTGGCTGCAGCCAACTGAGCCATAAAACGAGCCGTCGCCTGTCAAGTTAAAACTAGTCGCTTGGATTCCCTTGAGCGCGCATATGTCAAGAGGGTGTATATCACGTGATCTACTAAAAGACTTTATTTTGCCTCAGTAGAACATTAAAGATGTGAGCCTCATTAACAAACTGAGCATTTTAGCCTGGTTAGAGGAGGTGAGGCGTCTAAAGACATGGTAAAGACGTAATTATGCATGTCTCACCTAAAAATAAAGCTGGAGACATTTTTTTATTTTTGTTCCTTCAATAATAATTTCAGAACTGAACGAGAAAGGGTATTTTGCATTTTTAGCCTGTTTGAGCGTTCTACTGCCTACCTAGCAGCCAAACATATAGATCTATAGACTCCTGCTCGCTAGACTTAGTGCTGGTTTGAGTTTGTTAGAATCTCCAGACTACGACCTTGGGCCTCCCGCAAAGCCAAACCTCTCGGAAACGTGCAGCAAGTGTGCTACCGGGGCCTTAGGTCTTAGCTTAGCAGTCTTAAGCGAGGGTGATTGGCCGAGTTATGATTTGACTATAATTAGGCGCTAAATGAGGTTCAATTGCAACGTTGTCGAGGTCAAGTGAGACACCATTGTAAGCCAAAACCCTACTGCAATTTGTCTCCAGCAGTCGCTCTCCTAACCACTCTATTAGTTATTCTACTACGGAGACAGGTTGAAGGAAAAAGAAAAGACACAGTTGTCTAATAGGGGCCATATCAGAGGGCAGTGATCAAGGCAGAGCAGCATGTGTTGTCATGTGTGGGCAGACACGAAGACACTCATAGGTTCCTCCAACACCTAACAAAAACACGAGCATGAAGTGACTTTTTCTTTCAGTAGAACGACTGCCAACAATATAGCGACCCAACGGACCCAACGACTCAACGATTCAACGACTCAACGACCACAAAAAAAGCTCTTTTTTTTAATTTTGCATTTTATTTTATTAGTGGCATGTCACAATCCTGGTTTAGAGTCTATACTATAGGCTATACCTGCAAATATTGTGTAAACATTTGTGTAAAATGCACCGCGTCAAGTCCACTTTGAAGCACAGACTAGCCTAGACTGGACTAAACTCAACCTACTCTACAGCAATTTTGCTTCAAGCGCAATAGCAAAAATATCGTCTTGAAGCCTCCTCGGGCTTCGGTGGCCGCTGTCTATTTTTTTTTTCCACGTCCATTTTCATTTTCGTTTTTGTTGTCATTTTGTATTTCCCACTGACAGCGCTGGACCCATCCATGAGACCACTTAGATCTGGCTATACTACAGAGTTGGCGGAGTCGGTAGAGCTGGCAAAATCCACAGAAGCTGTGTGCGCATACCCAAATAAGCCAGCTTTCAAAACCCAAAAAGTGACAGGAAAAGCGGCAAAAAGACTCTAGAATTCAAAACCAAGGAAACCATGGAAACTGGCCCTAGTCTAGTAACCTAGTCTAGTAACCTAGTCTAGTAACCTAGTCTAGGGATGACGCCAAGGTAGAAATCTACCAGTAGGTACAGACAATACTGTCTTGACACATACGGCAGCGTGTGCTGAAACGTACGCTTTTCTATTGTGGCCTAAGCCAAAGAAAACCACTCGCAGTTGAATTCCCAAAGGCTTCGGCTTCGGCTTCGGCTTCCTGACCTAACAACAGCAGTGGGTGTTGGCTTTTCATCGGTGTTCAGCACTCTGACACTTTCGGGGCTCAGTCATCTGCCGTTAGCAGTTAGTGTTAGGCCTTGCAATCTATAGGCTCTACGTCTGGTGACCTTTGACAAACCTACAGCAACATGTGGCCTAGTCTGCCGGTAGTCCACTCCAGTTCAAGTCCAAGTCAGGTACAACCAGCCAGCTGGACTTGGTAGAAGCCGTACAGCATGCGGCGTCTCAGCATGCTCGACTCTGGCCGTAGATGTAGCTCTATGACGACACATGTGCAATTGCAACACTGCACGAAAGAATTCAAAGCCAAACTCTCGAGTCGCAAGGAGCAAGTCGCAAGTCGCAAGTCTCAAAGCGATAATTACCGGAATCTACTCCAGTACTAGTACTGCACTGTTACAATTCACGGCAGTCAAATACGGTCATGGCAAGACATTTAAATCTCGAGCTGGGTCACCACCACCCTTTAGCTCGTCGAGCAGCTACTACTACACTAGCTACTACACTAGCCTACTGTACAGTCACTACAGTAAGATGCAGCGAAATGTAAACTACCGGCAGAACTTCAGTAGGGCTTCAATAGAACCTCAGTAGAAGACAGAAAATCCAAGGCCGGGAGGAGCTCAAACACGCGTACGTCTCGGGTAGATGCATGGCAGTCTACGAAGTCTACTACCTCGAGTGCTAAGACTGTGGAGTTTGCAGACCAGGCCAGGCTCCGGCATGGGCATGAGCATGGCATGGGAATGAAAGCATAGTGCTGTGATATGGCTACAGGCTCAAGTTTGGGTTCGCCAGCATTGCATGTCTCGTATTATATCCAGGAAGCATCTAAGAGCATCTCGTATCTTTTCAAAGAGAAAAAAGGTCAGTTGCAATCTTTTGGTCTCGACCTGAGCTGCTGAGCTGCTGAGCTGCCTGGGAATGCAGTGGCATGCATAGTTTGGCATATTGTCAGGCTTTAAGGCTCAGGCCAATGCAATGCACAAAACCTTGCACTTTGCTCTACGAAGCCTGTGCTTGGAACAGCCTAGCCTCATGCATGCTTAGTATTACATACTGTAGAGGGCAAACGTTGATTGGCTGACCAGTTGTCTCTCCCTGTTGTCGCCGTAGTGTCTATAAGAGGCCAAAATGGTTAATTGCGGTTAATGTGGCTAGATGGTAACCACAAAAAGTAGATAAGAAAAGAAAAAAAGGAAAAAAAAAAGGCATTCCATGTACATGTATATATAATATTTTTTTCAGGCTAGCCTATATTATGGTTTTATAGACTCGGAAAACGGCCCGAAGGGTACTAGACTGATCTACAGCGGGAAAGTCGTGCATGATATGGAACAGCCAAGTTTACGCGTTTTACGCAATAGTGCATGCGAATTGTTTTAAGTGTTTACACGCTTTTACATGCTTGCAAGTTTTACGAGTTTTACAAGTCTTTTTGCAGGTTTATTTACAAGTCATTTACAAGTCATTTACAAGTCTTTTGCAAGTTATTTACGCGTTTTACACGTTTTACACGTTATAGCATGTTACAGCGTGTTACAGCGTGTTGAAGCGTGTTACAGCGTCGCGCGCACAGTGCGTCCAGAGAGACCTTTTTGCATGTAGCAGAAGAATCTTGTTCAAAAGAAAGTGTCAAGAAGAAAGCGCATGTAAAAAGAGACATGATGCACGTCAATTGAGGCCCTGAAGCCCAAATATCAATGGTCTTTTGATACGCCGCAGGCTAGCGCCTGTCTGTTTGGTATTGAAAACATGAACAGCGATATCGATTGCAGACCTTTTTTTGATTCTAGCTTTATTTTAAGAAACTCAATGGAGCAAAACTGGTTGTTGTCCTTTCCTTTCTTCCTTTCGAATGGGTCTTGATCATGACGCAGAACGAGTCGTCGTCGTCATTGAGCGTTCAGACGTTACTAATAAAGCATCGTTGTGGTTCACTCAGACTAGACTAGTCTGGTCTGGTACAGTCTACTAGAGCTTTGAGCTTAAGCACGGGCTTTTCGGCCTTCACCATGCCCCACGGCCACCACCTTTACCCCTCCAGAGCCACCTGAGCACTACCCCATAAATGTTTGGATGTAGGCGCTAGATCTAATTTTTATCTTATCTAGATCTTGACAGTGCTGCTGACGAATAGGAGGCTCGTTTA
This sequence comes from Geotrichum aggregatum, assembly GCA_030564925.1. Lineage (NCBI taxonomy): Eukaryota > Fungi > Ascomycota > Dipodascomycetes > Dipodascales > Dipodascaceae > Geotrichum > Geotrichum aggregatum. Next base: position 30,804 of record JAJMAH010000182.1, read on the forward strand.
TTGTGTGCCAATAAAGACTAGTCTACTAGTCTCCTGTCAGGGAAAACAGCAACCTCAATCTGTTTTCTAGTCGAGATAGGACTAGCTCAGCCATTCATGTACAGTAGGTTAGCCCAGGTCACTTGTTCGCTAGTTTGCTAGTCCGCTAGTTTGCTAGTCCACTAGTTTACTAGCCTACTAGCCTACTAGTCTGCTGGTCCGCTAGTCCGCTGGTCCACTGGCCCACTAGACCCTTAAACTTTGAAGCCAGCTATAGTTTCCTTTCTACTGAGGGCAATTGCAGCAGAAAGGCAGGTCTTTTCTGGTCCAGGCTAGCGGTGAAGCTTAGCTTAGGTCTAGACTTTGTGTGAAATTCACGAGGCTCTTGGATACGAGCTGCTTCTATTCAAAACCGGCCTTGGCTTGATTAGATATCAAATGAAGCTTCATGAGCAAGTATGCAAGGAAGGAAGGAAGGAAGGAAGGAAGAGTGGAAGCAAGTGAGCCGAAATGGTACCCTCCGAATTCTCCTCGGTAAAGAAATCTACTCGTCCATTTTTCTCTTGAATCTTCCTTAGCTACTCCGTCAATTGCTGGCAGGTTCACACAACCAGCCAGACTACTGTGAAGCCAAAAGTCTACAAAACCGCGTTGGGCCGGTGATTGCTGTCTATGGAGGGGTCGCACAGTTATTGACATGACATGCAAATGCTTACAAGATATGAGAAAGAGCTACGAGATTAGCTGCCACAAGAACAGACTACGCTCGTTCGCAATTGAGAGGGCCGTTTACAAGATCAAGCTACTTGTTAAGGTAATTAATTTTCCCGTTTGCAACTGACCCAATAAATGCTTGAGACCTTAACTGTACGGTTTTTAAGACGACTCTCAATGTGTTTGCTTGCGGTGGTCCATAGATTGGCGCGTCAACATATCTAAAAGCTCAAACCTATTTTGAATGTATCGCCTACAGTCTGAAACTCATTATAGTATAGCCAGATATAAAATGGCTTGGCAAACCTTCATCGATCTTATTTGTGTCAGCTCGAGTTCAATTGGTAGTCCAAAAGTTCTTCTACAGTTGAGAACAAATTGCCAGTAGTGAGGTTGACTTTGAGGCAGTGATGCAATACAGCCTTACCTTTGGCCCTTTCCTGTTATCTGCAAACAATGGCCATAAAAGAGATCAAGTAGATCTAAAAAAAAATTTGATTATTTCATCAACATGCATAGTAGATATCATTCTGATGCTGTGAATTTTTTCTTGTGAATTTAATCAAGACATCAGCACCGTCACAGGAAACAGAATCTCGTTTACATATAAACTGTACAATTTGTGATTGGAACTGCCATGTAAACTCAAGCATTATTTAGAAAGACTCAGACTAGAAACTGCAAGATCCTGAAGAACTTTTTAGCTGTGATCTGTGACCCACTTAGAGGTCTTAAAATATTCAAAAAAAAGCTCACTTCTAGAAAAATATTCAGGTACCGCATTTCAAGAAACAGATTATGAGATTATAAGATTGAAAGATGAGAACGATTGTAAAGTACGAGAAAGACCTGTGAATATTGAGAGAAGGCTGGATGCGTAGCATTAGGCTACCACCCAAAATGCTTTCGAGAGGGAACTGCAATCATCCTACCCAAACGTAACAAAGATGAGAGGAAGGCCAGATCGTACCGACCTATCACACTGCTGAACACGCTGGGCAAGCTTCTGGAAAAGATTGTTCAGAGGAGAATTTCAGCATTGGTTGAACCCATGCTTCCGGCAGAA
>JAJMAH010000183.1:0-31830 GCA_030564925.1 Geotrichum aggregatum
TATTATTATACATCAGTTTATTGTCCTGGCTAATTATGGAGACCACCCTGTCGGTAGTAACTATTAGACGCGTATAGAAGAAGACATGGTTCTTTGCTTGTCTGATACAGACTTGGTTTCTGGGCGAAGTATTTCGCTCTTGCTTTTGCGTTCGTGTGCGGTGATGGTGTTGGAATCCTCCCTGCTTTGGCAAAGGCTTAAGTAAAGCCTTTCATCACAGCGCTTCAGGGAAACCTGGCTGGGGAGCCAGGGGAAAACCTAAGCGAACTTCCCTCATAAGGTTTGACCATCACTGTGAACTAGGCACAGCAGGGATTTGAACCCAGGTTATGTCACTTCCATGGTGGCTCTACCAGTTGGGCTATCCGCTGGCTGTACCCCGTAAGAATATGTTTGATGGTCTCTGGGTCGCCACACTCACAATCGTAAGTGTCGCGGGCGTATTCGAATCGTTCAAACCATTCTCCAGTTAAGCCATGGCCAGTTCTGAGCTTTGTGACTAGGCTCATTACTTTCCGAGGCAGTTCTGGGCTGAAAAAAATTAATGGAAGGTTACAATATAAGCCTAAGAAAAAGAGTATTATCAAGATCTGAAACTTATCATATCATAATCAAGGGCGTCTGGTGTAGTTGGCTATCACGTCCGCTTCGCATGCGGAAGGTCCCCGGTTCAACTCCGGTGTCGTCCATTTTTTTTTCTTTTCAAGAGCTGCTAGCATATTCTTTTAGATCAGCAAAGTGGTAACTGTTGGTTTTTGTATCTGTGCACAAACGCTTTTGTTGAGATAAGCTCAAGTTAGGCCTTCTATCATTAAAGTGTGTCTATTGTTGAATGGAAACGTAATGAAAGTGTTGATCAAAAAAACAATAAAACAGTTCTTCGGGCTTTGTAAAAAGTTGATTGATTCAACTTAGACTATTCCTGTCTTTAAGATCTAGGGCGGTGGGAATAAAAGATGCCTGAACATGGTATTCAAGTTCATCCGCCGTAGGTGAAAGACTCAGGACAAGCCGTGCAAATACCGTTCAGATTGAAGTTGGAGTGATTTAACTGGCCCAAATTCCTGGGCATTTTCCCCATACTGGCATTGTGGCATGCCATACTGATTTACGCACGTCGATCCTATGATTTGCTCAGTCGGCTTCTGACAGTTCGTCCGCTTTCCGATTCGCATCCTGAGCTTGGTAACTGCGGCCAAGTGGCAATAACCAGATAGGTATCTGACGTGTTTAAGGACCGCTAGTTGAATACGTACTACGTAGGGCAAAATACGCAGATTCGTGGAAGGTAGGTTCATCCTTTTTTATTCCTCCGTCTCGTTCAAGAGTTTTAAGACACTATCGTCATTGTTGTGTGCATGATACCTGCATAAAAACGCGCCTTTTTCTATTCCCTTGGACTCGATCTAGTCTAAACTACCGAACGGGACATTCTTTGTGTTGACCTAAACTCTTTTATTGCAGTAAAGCCATGCGCTTTCGCTCTCTGAAGGCTCGCATTCTGAGTATCAAAAGCCGCATCTCCCAACGGGGAGACTATTTGTCCGCTCCCTTCGCTATTGCCGCATGCTATTTGAGTGACCTTCGTGGTTCGGAGATGATTTTGTTGGCCTCCTTACGTTGAGTGGACTCGACTATAGCTATATTTTTTCCTTAAAAAAGACTCAGCAAAATTAAGTCCACTGATAGAGTCAACGCGGACGCCTAAGTATTACGCTAGAAACCAAACTCCGCTTTGCAATCGATGATATCAGTTGATAACATCAAACAAGAAATTGAATGACTGTAATTACTTTTCTTAGCAAGAATATCAAAGCTGCGTATGCCATGGTAACTTACTTATAAGAATTCCAATCTCTCTAAAGTTTTGTTATTCTTCATCCTTCATCCTAGGATATAACATGGCCATGAATCATAACTCTCAAGCATCGGCCTCGACGACTTCTAGTCTTGATCCGATGACAGTTTCCAACATTGACATCGAGGCTAACAAGCCTTCTGATGAGATTGCTCGAGAGCTCAAAAAAGTGATGTCCAACAAAGATAACATTGAGCGAATTGAATCTCTAGCTCAGGTTCTTTCCCGTAAAGAGACTGGATCGCTCAAAATTGACCCTGCTAATTTTGACCTGATCAAGACACTTGGAACTATATCAAAACAATTTGATGAGCAAGGCTTTCCAGCTAAGCATGTGGGCATCTCGTTCAAAGGTCTCAACAGTAAAGGTGTCAATATTGGAGCTACTCATTGGCCTTCCATGACGGAAATGGCTTATGCTATTGCAAGTCTGCCTACCAATTTATTCAAAAAGAAGTCAACCAGCTACCGCGACATTGTTAAGGGCGCTTACGGTTTGGTAAAACCGGGTGAGCTCCTTCTTGTTCTGGGACGCCCAGGGGCAGGTTGCACGTCATTGTTGAAAACCATGGCTGGTGAGATTGACCAATTTGCTAGCGTTGACGGCGAGATCAAGTACGACGGAGCATCTCTACAAGACATGATTCAAAATTTCAAGAGAGAGGTTATTTACAATCCCGAGCGTGAGTGAAAACAAATGCTATTTTAGTTATTAAAACTAACATTTTAGTGGATGTTCATTTCCCTCACTTGACAGTTGAGCAGACTTTGAGATTCGCTGTTGCACTAAGAACCCCGGAAGTCAGAATTCATGGCGTTTCTCGTGACGAATATCAGAATTATGTCCTGGATTTACTTACCACTGTATTTGGACTTAGACACACACTTAAAACTAAAGTCGGAAATGACTATGTTCGCGGCGTGTCTGGTGGTGAACGAAAGCGAGTATCGATTGCAGAAGCCATGTCTGCTCGGGCATCCATATATTGCTGGGATAATGCTACTCGAGGTTTAGATAGCTCTACCGCTTTGGAATACACGCAAGCAATAAGGGCTTCTGCCAATTTCCTAGGAAATGTTGGTGTTGTTGCGATTTACCAGGCTAGTGAAAACATCTACAATCTGTTTGATAAAGTAACTGTTTTGTATTCAGGCCGCCAGGTATACTTTGGTAAGGTTGAGGATGCAAAGAACTACTTTGAAAACATGGGTTACGTTTGCCCTACGAGACAGACAACATCCGAATTTCTCACAGCTGTTACCGATCCTAATGGCCGCTTCATAAAAGAAGGCATGGAATCCAAAGTTCCTATGACTGCGGACGAGTTTGAGGCTTACTGGCATAGGTCTCCAGAGTTTCAAATACTCTCGCAAGAAATTGACCAGTACAATTCCCATCACACGTCTGAAGGTACTATAGAACAATTCAATTACGCGGCCAAGTCTGACAAAATGAAGCATCAACGCCAAAAGTCTCCCTACACTGTTTCCTACGCCACCCAATTAAAGTATGCTACAATTAGAGGTTTTCAAAGAATAGTTGGTGATAAGGCATACACTATTACCAACGTTGTTGGAACCATCATGCAAGCTCTCATAATTGGATCACTTTTCTACAACATCAACAAAAATACGTCTGGTGCGTTCTCTCGAGCTGGTATACTGTTTTTCACTCTCATGTTCAACTCTCTTGCTGCCATGGCTGAAATCCCTAATTCTTTTAGCAATAGACCTATTGTTATGAAGCAAAAAGGCTATTCATTATACCATCCCTCAGTCGAGGCCCTACAGTATATTGTCACAGATTTTCCATTTAAGATGATAACGTATGTGTGCTACGGAGTATTAGTCTACTTTTTGGCGCGATTACAGCAAGAAGCTGGTAAATTCTTTTTCTACTTATTAGTTCTCGCGTTTACGGCATTTGCGCTTGCAAATTATTTTCAGATGTTGGCATCTTGGACAAAGGCCCCCGAGTCTGCTCTTGCACTTGCTGGTGCTTCGATTATCATTATTTTTGTCTACTCTGGAGTAAGTTTTCCTTGCACTTGTTTGTGTTCCATGCTAACCTTTTAGTACATTGTTGCTGCCCCCAATATGCACCCATGGTTCAAGTGGCTATCATATCTCAACCCTCTCAGATACGGATATGAAAGTCTCATGGCTAATGAATTTCACGGTGCAGAGCTTCCATGTGATCTTTTAGTGCCGAGTGGAGCTGGGTACGAAAACGTAACTCTCGCCAACCAGGTTTGTGCATTCACAGGAGGGGAAACTGGTCAAGCCACTGTCAACGGTGCTAGGTATATTTCTCTGGCTTATGAATACTCCTGGAGCCACGCATGGCGCAATGTCGGAATTGTCATTGCGTTCTTGGTTGGGTTTGCAGCTCTTAATACTCTTGGTACAGAGTTTATCAGCCCAGTCTCAGGCGGCGGCGACGTTCTTCTATTCAAGCGAGGCCATCTGCCTGAGAAAGAGACTGAAGAGGAAACAATGGACGTTAGCCAATTCAAAAAGCACCCAACCCAACTTCAAGAGGGTGAACCTAATATATATTCTTGGCAGAATGTCAATTACACCGTTCCGGTAGCAGGTGGCACTAGAAAACTTCTCAACAACGTTCAAGGCTATGTGAAGCCTGGAACAATGACCGCATTAATGGGTGAATCTGGAGCCGGGAAAACAACTCTTCTCAATGTTTTGTCTCAGCGAATTAGTACTGGTGTAATCACAGGTGACTTATTTGTGAATGGTCGCCCTGCTGATAGCTCATTTAAGCGGTCAACTGGATATGTGCAACAACAGGATTTGCATCTCGTCGAGTCCACTGTTCGTGAAGCATTGCAATTTTCAGCGCGCCTTCGTCGACCTAGTAATATTCCAGACAGTGAAAAAATGGAATACGTTGAAAAAATCATTGAATTGCTCGGTATGGAATCTTATGCAGAGGCGTTTGTTGGCCGAGTTGGACAGGGACTAAATGTTGAACAGCGAAAAAAACTGTCTGTCGGTGTGGAGCTGGTCACAAAACCTTCTTTACTACTTTTCTTGGATGAACCCACTTCTGGTCTCGACTCACAATCTGCTTGGAGTGTCATACTACTTATGAAGCATTTAGCTGCAGCTGGCCAGTCAATTCTTTGCACCATTCATCAACCTTCTGCAACTCTCTTTGAAGAGTTTGATCGTCTTTTGTTGCTTAAAAAGGGTGGCCAAACTGTCTATTTTGGAGACGTTGGTGAAAACTCAAGCGTATTGACAAACTATTTTGCGAAAAATGGTGCACGCCCATGTGGAAAGACTGAGAATCCTGCCGAGTACATTCTTGAATGCATTGGAGCAGGCGCAACTGCAACTGTTGATGAGGACTGGGGCGAGATCTGGGAAAATTCGCCCGAGTACCGAGAAGTTACAAGCGAGATCCAAAAACTCAATGCTGAACTTCAAGCTCGCCCTCCTAGAGAAATCGTTCCTCATATGGCTTCAACTTTTGCTGTAGGATACTTCACTCAACTGAAAGTCGTATACACTCGCACTGTTTTGCAGTTCTGGAGATCACCAAATTATATCATGGCCAAACTTATGATGATGATCGTTGGAGGACTTATCACGGGTTTCACCTTCTGGAATCTTAGCAGCAGTCTAATTGGACTTCAAGGTGCCATGTTTGGCGTGTTCCTTTTTATCGTTTTGAGTCAGCCTCTGTCTAATCAGATTTCAGTTTTTGCAGCGCAGTCAAGAGATTTGTATGAGGCAAGAGAAGCATCTTCCAACACATTTCACTGGTCCACACTATTGATTTCTCAATTTCTGGCTGAAATGCCTTATCACGTCGTATTCAGCACCATTCTCTACTGCTGTTTCTACTTTCCGATTAAATATAATCGCGAGGCTGATATTGCTGGGTATTTTTTCTTTGTTGCCTGCATTCTTTTTCAACTGTTTTATGTGAGTTTTGCTCTCGCCGTCCTATACTTCTCACCGGACGCTGCGTCCGCTGCAATTATCAATGCTCTCTTATTTTCGTTCATGATTGCTTTCTGTGGTGTTACCCAGCCTGTCTCGCAGATGCCAACTTTTTGGACATTCATGTACAAAGTGTCGCCACACACCTATTTTGTGCAATCTCTTGTGGGAGCGGTACTCCATGACCGCCCCGTTGTCTGTAGCCCGTCTGAATACAACGTGTTCCAACCACCTTCGGGCCAAACGTGCCAAGAATTTGCTGGTCAATTTGTTGACAGGGTTGGAGGATACTTGCGCGAGCCCTCGGCTACTAGCGACTGTGGGTACTGTCGCTATGCTGTCGGCGACCAATACTTGATCACTGTTGGAATCAAATACTCTTACAAGTGGAGAAATGTTGGGTTTATTTGTGCTTATATTCTTTTCAACGTGGCTGCCTTGCTAGGCATGTACTACCTTTTCCGTGTAAAGGTGTGGAAGATGCCCAAAATCTTCAATACAAAGCAGAAGAACAAGGAGGCAGTTGAAGTAGTTAAGACAGAGAAAAGAGAAGCCTCTAATATCTGATATTTTTTTACTGTTTTTAAAATGTAGGCCAATATGATAATAAGAAGATGTATAATTTAATTTTAAAGCAATGCGTATAAAAATGATGACTTTTCACGTCCAAAAGACCTGTCTTGACTAAATTTATTGCGATTTATGTACAGATGCTCAGTGCTTGTAAGCTCCAAGTATAAATACATGTATAAATATTATATATTGGGCAATCATAGCATACAGTAGTAACTCAACATCGAGTTCCATTCTAATAGTTGGGCCTGTTTCTCTATTCCAGCACTCATGTAGAACCTTCCCGATTTGGAAACACCCTACTTGATTTGCAAAATCAGGTATAATCCACCGCAACTCTCAAATATCTCAAAATTTGATGAGCAGCACGTTGGTCGGATCAATAATTAAGCATGAATTCCAGGCTCTCAGCGTCTCTAGATGCTTTTTGAGGAGGTAGCGTTGTAGAAGATGGCGTAGCAAGAATGAAGGCCCTTATTTGAGTCTACAGGAGCTCCAGGTCTGGCTCTGGCAATAGGGTTTCCCCACACTCTTTTTGTGTGTGAACGTACACCGTCTTTTTTTTGTTAGTCATGAATAGTAAGAAATCAGATGAAGTCTTGAGTAGCTAAGAAGGTTTGGCTCGTAAACGTAAAACACACTTTGACTGCACGTAGTGACTTTGCATTCAATTCCGGTAAAAGCGCGAGATGGTCGACCTATGGCACTAGAGAAGACGTGATTTGTAGCATCTTAGACATGGTCTTGTATTCTTTTGGCACAAGCTTGACTAGTACTAGTGCTTGTTCAGCATGCCACCATATTAGAACCAAATTTGTAAAAATTACAAAATAACCTCCCAACGATGGTGCGATTTCAGAGCCATTTAGGCTTCTTTCTTGTACTAAGGCATGACAGAAAATTGTAAATAAACAGATTGCAACATCACTAAAGCTACGCGAAAACTATTTAAACTCGACCTTGTTTCCCTTTTGCTCTCTCTTTTGGCGCTTCGTTTTACACACACACATTATACAATCAATCTCACCTGCACCACTGAAACAAACAACGTCCCCAGCAACACAAACACTCTACTCACACAATGGCACCTAAGATCGCAATTATCTACTACTCCACTTGGGGCCATATCAGACAACTTGCTGTAGCTGCACAGAAAAGCATCCAGGCTGCTGGAGGATCTGCTGACCTCTACCAGATTGCTGAAACTCTCGACGAAGAGACTCTTGGAAAGCTCTACGCTGCCCCAAAGTCTTCCGACCCAATTGCCACGGCCAATACTTTAACTCAGTACGACGCTTTTCTGTTTGGTATTCCTACTCGTTTTGGCAACTTTCCTGCTCAATGGAAAACCTTCTGGGACACAACTGGCGGCCTCTGGGCTGCTGGTGCTCTCGCCGGTAAATACGCCGGCCTCTTTGTCTCTACAGCCGGCCAGGGAGGTGGTCAAGAAGTCACTGCTTTGAACAGCATCTCTACCTTGACTCACCATGGTATCATCTACGTTCCTCTTGGCTACAAGAATACATTTGCTCAGCTTTCCAATTTGAACGAGGTGCATGGTGGCTCTCCTTGGGGAGCTGGTACGTTTGCGTCAGGCGACGGCTCCAGACAACCCACAGCCTTGGAAATAGAGATCGTTGAGATTCAGGGCAAGTCTTTCTATGAAACCGTCAGCAAAGCTTTCTAGAGAGACGGCATTCGAACAAAATGATTTCTTAAATTAGGCATATTAGTACATCTTATTAGAATTTCAAATAGTGTAACTGATAGCTCTGAACACCTTTTTCGCAAATTTCTCACGCTTTGTAATTTTGACATGAATTTGCTAGACCGTTATGATTTGTGGAGTCTTAAATTGACAATGCCTGATACTGTTGCTGTCTCAATGATGGCAAACCTTTTAGGGTAGTTCGCATAAGGTTTCCCCTGGTACCATAAAACCAGTTTTTCCTTAGCGTTGGGGCTCATTGCAGTCTCAGGAAGAATTCCAGCACCATCGACGCACTTGAACACTAACACGGCGAGTAAGCTGAATTAGTCTATATCAGACCAAAACCTGAACTGTCCCTCTTCTTTAGGTATAAATAGTTATTGCAGCTTGTGTCGTTTCTCCATTTGGCCAGGACGTTGAATTGGTTTATTATTATAACTGTTGCTGAGCTAGAGCCGCTCTGTTACTGGAGATACGCAAATGCCAAAAGAAACTTATATACAAAACACAAATTGATCCTTACAGGTTCGATCAAGTATAGTCTAGACGGTATTCTTCATTCTTCGAGGATGGCCCATACCAATAGGCATATTCCCGCGAGTCACAACCCGAATCAGTTCTGAGAATTTCTCTTCCAAATTTTGGATTACATAATCATAGCAAAAGGCACTTTACCACATTTTGTAAGTTTCAGTAGCACATCCCAAAAACTAGACTAAAGACAGAGCGATGTGGCGCAGAGGAAGCGCACGGGGCTCATAACCCCGGGGTCCTAGGATCGAAACCTAGCATCGCTAATTTTTTAAAGCAGTTTTCCCAACCTGTTTCGAAGAGAGCGCAAATCCATTTTTTTTTGGAAAATATTCAAACTTTAGTCTCTAGTTAGCACACTGATCATACCCTCTTGCGCGTGAATCCATGTAACAATAAAGCACTCGTCTCACGATGAAAAACAAACATCTCCTCATTGAGGAAGCGCTGCACCAGGCCTTTTTGCGAGTAAGGCACATACGACCCGTCTATCGCCAGGTAAGAGTAAAAAATGAATTTGGTCTGATTGCTTTGCTAACTCGCACGAGTAGAAAATCGTTGACTTTGAAGAAGCCGCTTGGAAGCAGGTTTCTGAAAGTGTTGAACCTGTTGCACAGCTTCGGTTCTCGTTGAATGAAATCCACCAGCTTCAAACAAACAAGCTTCCATTGATCAAAGTACGGGAAATTTTAGTCAAGGACATATGGTTTCGCTACTTACAAGGGCACAGTAAGCCGCTAATAGGATGGAAGATTGATGCGACAAACCAAGGTCTTAGCAAAAACAGCGAGGCACCATCCATACTGAGGCGTGTACCAAACACCTTTGCAACGGCCACTGAAATCATCAAGCCTTTGCGTGGTTTCATATCAGCAAGAACTCCGTCTAAGTACCCAGTAATCTCTATCGCAGACTCATACTCGCGCTACTCTCAACTTTCTAAAAAAGCAGTAAAGCTCAATTATATTTACAGCAAATCCGAGGTAGTGTACATTGACACGCAAAAGCAACAAGAAGTATTGCACGATGACCTTGCCAGCACTTCCGCGAGTCTTAAACTGAAACCCCCTAAAGTAAAACACAGCTCCGCCTATTCGATTCCTGTAAAGCTGGTGCCGCAAAATTCTGGCCCTGGAAACTCGGCGCCATTGATTTCAAGTGTGACTCTTGACAGATTGGAGCTGCTACCAGGATTGTCAGCGTTTATCGTTGATAGTGCGTCAGTACTTTATTCCAAAGTACGAAGAATGAAGGCTCATCATCCGCTCATTCCAGAAAATTCTAGCGAAGCCGGCGTAAATCGATTTGTGCCGGTTGTGGGCGTGAAAAACGGGCCGTCAAGTCTGACTCCAGTTTATGCTGGAAACGACCCGAAGTCATTGAATTTGGCTATCGAGCATGACCTCAATGTCTTGAAATCTGTTGACATTCATGGAGCGGTAAATTATCAGAACTTCATGTCTTACATTCCTAACCTTGTGGAGGAAAACAGCCGATTATACCTAAAGATGGCTAGCGATCCGGCAAACAAGGCAGTGATCTTTCCTGATAGAAACAACCTTCCAATTGAGCTGGCTAACGAAGCCATATATCAATACCTCTTGAAGGTGCATGGCAAATCACTGATTGAAGTCAACAAAGTCCAAGAAGAGAATTACACCGTCCCAGGCTATCTTGAGCCCGTTGTAGTAACGAAATGGTTTGTCAATACCCAAAACGTGCTAGCGAAGTGCATCGCTAGAGATTCCATTGAAAAGTTTGGTCATGTGGCCAACCTCAATGATTTTGAAAACATAGAGGACTTTCCCTTGGTTCAGGCAGGAAATTATGGACCACATGCGTGGAGGTTTGGTCTTGAAAGTGATTTCTCGCTAGAGCGCAGCAAGTCATTTACTTACCGTCGAAGCAATAGCCGTGTAGAAGGCCGCAGTGTGCTACTCCCATGGGCATTGAGGGTATATGAGGAAAGCGAGTCAGAGGGACAATTTAAAATGCCTGTCATTCTAGATAGAGACAATGACTTGCTAAAGAAATTGTTCTTGACATATGCCCTCAACGGACCAACAGCAGGAAACTCGATTATTGTTCCGCAAAACATCATTGTAATTTCAAAGGAGTTGAATAGGCCGTTGAATCTACAAGACGTGAACAACCTGAAAATGGGAAATTCAGTGCAAAGCGTTGTCAATGTAAGAACAAAATCGACTACAGACCACAACACTAGAAATTGCTCCTATGATGTGCTGCGAGGAGCTATTACAGGCACTCTTGAACAAACAGAATCCGCTGCTACGTTAAACCAAATTGTCATTGAAGATGTGCTAGGTGTTCTTTCTCTACTCTACTACGCCACAACCGATTTCAAGCTTCTCAGAGGCATCTCACAGAATGAGCCGCTTAGCATTGAGGACTTTTCTTACGTGCAAACATATGAAAGCTACATTTTGTATGAGCTTTCGGCCCTCCAGCAGCAATATGAGTCTGACATGATTGCCCATGATTTTTTCAGCGCTCGTGAACAAGCCGATGCGGCGATCTTGCTAATAGCAGGAAAATACATACCTGCTCTGACGTGTGACAACCTAGATATCTTGTCCTTCGAAAGAGCTGGCGTATGCGCAAAACTATACATCCTCATCATGCAAACCCTACATAGTATGGTCCACCCGTTCTATCCTGACATGGCATTGCACTTGGCTACAAAATGCGATATAGATATAAACTCGTCTCAACTAAACAGCAACAAAAATGGCAACAATACCTTCTTGTTGTTGAAAGAGAAACTTCCAATTACTCTTAATGCTCAACAGCACCAGGCACCTGGACAGCTTATGTTCGCTCTAATCGAGTCTGTTGAGTCGGTTCTCTCGTCAACCGCATTGCCACGACGCCGATATCGCGGGTACGTGTGCACAGACGATTACACCGTTTTTGGATACAAGAATCGGGCTGACTTGAACGAGAAGGTCATGCTACTTGTAAAACGCATAACTCGTGTACGGAGGTTGATGACGCCGGAGGTGACGCATGTGTTCAATAGTGGGCGTATCAAAACAACGAAACTGTTTGAAGGTGTTTATTTGCAGTCCTTTGACGATGCGAAATGGGTTTCCAAGGAGGATTACAAAAACAACAGGGAAGAGCAAAAAAAGCTGCGTGAAGAGCTGGGATTGTGAAAAATTCAAAGAAAAATAGATTTTGTGATTTTAGATTAGTATTAAGAATTAGTTCGTGACTATGTATGCTATACTATAAGAGATGTTATGGTAAATTTTGTAACCCAAAAGTTTTTTAGAGCTGAGATGTGAAGCAGTTGGGATGTGGGGCCTCAGTAAGAGCAAGCATCGACTTGAAGACAGCAAGACTGTTGACATCAAAAGCAGTCGAGGATCTCAAATCCTCTGGTTGAGCCTTCTTATTTTCCAGGGTTTCTTCCTCCAAATTTAGCATCAAGAATGCCCTTTTGGAACCCTCGGGAGCAATGAATTCATTGAACAGGTTCAAGACGTCCGCGATTTTCAACGTCTTCAAAATCTCGACATCGCGCTCTCTAATTCCAAATCTGTAGTATCCAGACGACAACTCATCAAAATAGAATTCTGCCTCTTCTTCAAGATTGCGGAACCTGGCAGATTTTGTTGCAATCAAACTTTGTACAAAGAGGTTGAATTTCTTTTCAGTCATCGTGCCATTGCCATCGTTTTTGAAACTATTGTTGCGGTCTGATTTTACAGGTGTCAACGCATTACGCAAATCGTGGCCCAAAAAGTTTTCAACGCGCTCGCCAAGATATGAAGCAGTATACTCGCTGCTCTGAACAAGAACGCGGTACCCAAAGGTGGTTCTTGTATAGCGGGGACCGCTCATCACAATGTAACCAAGCTGCTCCCTTGTACGCAGAACATCAAATACCGGCTCGCGAGCAATACAAGCCAAAAGTTCTAGTGTTACTCTAAGCCGGTCGTTTGTAAGTTTGCCGACCTGACAAAATACTTCAGTGCATGAGTTATTGTTTGCAGATAGCTTTAGTTTGACAGTGTACCGGTATGACAAAGTGCCAGGAGCAGGAGCCATAATGTATGACCGAAGACGGACTGTTTGAGAGACAGAAAACTGTGGCAGAGGATTAAGGCTCTGCATTGTCATATCTGCAATGTGAAATGCCTCACGCTCACTCAAGTTTCCAAGAACAAAAATCTCCGCTGTCGTATAGCGCAAGATTTCAACTGCATAGAAAGCTAAGTCTTCAAATCTGACTTCATCCAGCGCATGCTCTACTTCTTCGGGAGTCCATGTTTGCTCGTTCAACAAGTAGTTCATGTGCACTCTAACCTGCATGTACGGGCTATCTAGCGCCGCGTTTTTGTAGGCTCTCAATTTCCGCTCTTTCCAACTATCAAAACTGGCTTTATCAACCACAAATGCTTTCAATGATGAGAGCATGTGCGCAAGCAACTGGGGGAGTTTTTCACTAAAGCCAGAAGCATTCAAATCAATTCCATCGCGTGTTGTCGTCGCAGAATATTCGAGACCTGCTACTTGAGCATCATAAAGAAACGGTTGCAAAGCGTCTTGAAATATTTCCATCAGCAGCTCTGTTTTGGAATGACTAGCTGGTGAGCTGTGGGCAGCCGGCGTGCGCAGATAAATGCGAACTCTGGCCTTGGGAATTCCAAAAGTGTCATCTTCTTTGTGCCACAATCGCAACTGGATCGAATTTTTAAGCAAAGACGGGCGCTTCAGTTTAGAATTTGATGCTTTTGAAAGACGCAAAACCTGGAGGCCAGTTGGAATAAAATTGTTTCGCTTGGGCAAGCTGAGATAAGGATTCAGCTCAACTTTTTTCAAGGCAGCCAAAAGATCCAGCGGGAGCCTACATATAGAGTATGGAGTGCCGTACCATTTCTCTACTTGATCAACGTGCAAGGACTGCGCAACAAGAGTTGCCCTGAAATTACCAGGGCTCAGGCAGGAAATTGTCTGAGAAGTTTTCACTGGGTCAAACTTGCGGAACAGAGTGGAGCTCAACAGCCGTTCTTGAGGAATGGGGCTATGCATATGAGCTGAAATGCGGGAAGTAGTAGTTGCTGCTTCGTGCTTTTCCTGATACAGAAATTTCACCTCAGCCATGGTCTGTAGTTCGATGAAAAGACATTCATGAATAGGAGAGCTCACCAGTAGTTTCAGATACTGAAATATAGCAGTTATGACCTGCTCATGATGGTTCAAACCAGCAGAAGTGAGGTCAATCTCAATCAAAAAGTGGTCATGTCCAGCAGCTACATGGGCTTCACATGCTTTTACCTTTTCTGCCCAGCCGCTCTTTTTAAGAAACTGCAACAGTGATCCAGGGCCTTTATGACCGACGCAATGGGCTATGTAGCTTGTTGGCTTAGTTTCGTAGTTTTGGGTCTGGTCGGGAATAGGAAATCTGAGGATAAGCCGTTTTATGTCTTTCACTGGGCGAGTTTGTATCAACTGGCCAAGTTGAGTAGGCAAGTAAGGTGTCGTGGGATAAGTGAGGGGTGGAAGGTTCAAGTTCTTGACTGGCGAGAATAAAGTAAATGCCCATTGCTCCAAAAGCTCCATCGGCTCACGACCTATAATGCACAGCTTCATAATATTAGCTGAATACTGTGTATTGTAGAATTCGAGCAACCGTGCGCGCACATCAATATTTCGCTTAGTAGGTTCTTCCTCTAGGGTCTCCAAATTGCCTGTGCAGAACTTGTGTACTGGATGCTTTGGATTTGACGTAGACCTTTCGAGTTGGTGTAGTCTCCACATGTCGCTCAGCAAGTTTTTACTATTTTCTGAATCGACTGCTCTGACTTCACTACGCTGGCAAGATTTATTAAACAAAGGGTGCACAAAGAACTGCGCAAACCTGTCCAAAGCCCCAAGCAAGTTAGAATGATCAACTGAGAAGTAGAAGTTTGTATGCTCTGCAACTGTGTACGCGTTTGCAGACCCAGAATGAGAAGCCAGGTAATTCCTATATTCGTTCTCGGCAGAATACTTTGCAGTGCCCATAAAAAGCAAATGTTCGCAAAAGTGGGCCAGTCCATTCAAATCATCAGGGTCTGCAAAGGAGCCGACGTTTATGTCGAGCGCAGCTGATGCTTGGTCTATCTCAGCGTCATGAATAAGAAGGACAGCAAGGGCGTTAGGAAGAGTGACAAGTTTGTAGGTGCGAGTGTCGAGCAGGGGCTTTTCAGTGAGGTATATGGGTTCAAGACAGGATTGAAGGGCCATTATTTCAAATAAAGAGCGTGTATGAAAAGTGAACAACGCTTCAGAAACAATCCTAGGGTAATGCCTAGTATATATACCCATGGCGCTCCATATACATATAGTATATATCATTAGCACGGCTTATTGTTGGCATCCAGACATAGCGTGGTTGTACTTGCACCTTGCGAGTTATAGGTAGCTATGTCATTTCCATGTTACACTCGATGACGCGGCACAAAGAGGGAGCCTGGCTTCAGTGTCACAGAAGGCTTACAATGCTATTCACGATGTTGCATCAAATTGAGGAGTCATGGTGTTGATGTCTTACTTGGAGGTCATGTCGCAAAGAAGAGACAAATTGCACGATCTTTGACTACTTCCTAGGAAGTTCGTTGTAATTTGCAATTTTTGCATTTTCTAGGTCATGCACGTCCCGTGTCGCGGACCCTGATATGCACGGCTGGTGCAGGGAAATTTACGTACAACGCGTAGTATTAGTAGATAAAGTTATGGGACTCGTAGGAGGAAGTCGTCTTACCACTCGACCACTCTGGAAAAATTTCACAGCACATGTTTAACTATAGCACTTTATTCAATGATTCAAGAATGCACTTAGCTACTACAGCTATACCTAGTAAGTATGGTATACAGCTGCAGTATATATGCCCACCATCTAGAAAGGCCTAAGCACTATTGGTCTTAGACGTGATCTCTGCCTGCTTGACTAGAGATATAGGAGCGTCCATTTTGGGTAAAACTACCTCAATCACTCTGATCTTGTCTGGCTTCGCAAACTCCTCGTCTACAAACAACTTGTCAATCTCTCCCACAGTCTCGACTGTCACCGACTCTGAGTTCTTCGCATTAAAAAACTCAAGCAGTTTAGTGTACTTCCAAGGGTTAATGTCGTTGTAGCCAGCTGTCTCGCCGTGAATCAAACGCTCAATTGTATATCCGTCGTTGTTCAGAATAAACAGATATGGCTTCAAGTTCCAGCGCACCATAGTCGAAATGGCCTGCACCGTCAATTGCAACGAACCGTCACCCACAAACAGCAGCACGCGGCGCTTAGGGTCGATTTCCTCCAAACCAAGAGCAGCTCCCAGTGCAGCACCCACGGAATAACCAATCGAGCCCCATAATACTTGCGAGATACCTATCGTCTGTTTGGGGAAAACAGTATTGAGAATACCAAAAGAGGATGTGCCTGTTTCAGTAACAATAACATCACCTGGTTGCAAAAACCCAGACAGGCGCGTCCACAGGTAATCTTGACTCAGCTTCTTATCAGTACCGGGATGCAAATCTACCCTGCTTTTGACCCGAGGCACCACTGTAGCGCTAGATTCACGCTTTGTGAGCTTGGGTACAAGGCTCTGTAGTACAGGCTTCATTTGTACATTTTCGTATGTTGCCTTCTTGATTTTGATGTAGTTGGAGTGAAACTCAACGACGTTGCTCGTATTATATCCATAAGTGAAAGACCCTGTGTTGAAATCACTCAGAAGCGCTCCAATAGACAAAATCAAATCAGAGCTCTCAACAACCTTAGCAATTTCAGGAGCAGTCAGCGATCCAACGTAGCAGCCACCGAAACGAGGGTTACCTTCATCAAAAACAGATTTTCCCATAGGTGTAGAAAAAACAGGGAAGTTTGTTGCGGCAGCTAGCTCAGCGGTCTCTTTGCGAACGTCATGGCGAGAAGCGCAAGCATCTACCAAAATAATGGGGGACTTCGCTTTATTTATAAGATCGATGACACTCTCAATAACCTCCTCTTGGGCCGCCTCGTCGTTGGGTGGAAGTGTCAGATCAATTGGGGTATCAAGAAGCTTGGCGTCTACTTTGAGCTCACCCATCTGGGTTGGGATAGCAATATAGACAGGTCTTTGGTGCAAATAAGCAGTTCTAAAAGCTTCGTCAATATGGGCTGGAGCAACGGATACGTCGTCAAGGACGAAGGTCTTGTCAGAAATGAATTCCGACATGCGCTTGAAGACCGTGAAATCACCATTTCCTAGCGTGTGGTGTAGCAATAGCTTTTTGTTCTGGGAAGAAGATGCAGGAATGCCTGCGATATGAACTAAACCCACGTGTTCAGCGTAGGCACCTGCCACTGCATTGAGGGCTGATAGCTCACCGACGCCAAAGGTAGTCACCAATACTCCGAGGCCCTTGACGCGTGAGTATCCATCGGCTGCATATCCTGCGTTAAGCTCATTGGTGTTGCCGACCCAGCGCAGACCATCCACCTCGTAAATATGGTCCAGCAAAGCAAGATTGAAGTCTCCGGGAACTCCGAAGACGGAATTGATACCGAGCTGCTTGACTCGGTTGAAGATGTAAGTTCCAATGGTAATTTCAGGCATTGCAATTGAAGAATTGAGAGAAATTGAGTATAGCGGAGGCAAGAGAAGAAAAGAGAGCAAGTAGTGGGATGGTTGCTTTTATAGAGCTTGAATTGAGTGATTTTAGGGTTGTTTGTAACTGGCCATCTATATACGGTGTTTTTGCTTTCTGCACGGATAATACAGCCTTAAGGACTTCATAGCTCTGCACACTAAATAAGAGGAAGCGCCAGTTGTGCCCACCCCAAATATCCCAAGGCCTCGCAGGCTCGGATAATTGTCTCGTATTACCAGCCACGACTTTCGCTTTTTCATGGGCACAGTGCTACAACGTTCAACACACTACCTCGTGTTACCTCATGACGACAACTTTTTTCATTGTTCTTATAATCAATACATGCTAAAATTCCACATCCTAATAAATTATTTAAGCCCTGGCAGCAGCCATTTTGTTCAAAGCAGATCCATATCTGAACCACTCAAGCTGCTCATCGTTGTAAGTGTGCGAAAGCTCAGTCTCCCAAGCAGCACCCTCCTTGGGGGTGACAATCATCTTGACGGGTTTGCCAGGAGCAAGATCCTTCAGTCCGACCAAGGAAATCTTGTCAGAGGGATTAATCTTGTCGTAGTCGGCGAAGTCAATGAAGTTGAGAGGCAGCAGACCCTGCTTCTTCAAGTTGGTCTCATGGATACGAGCAAAAGACTTGGTAATGATGGCAAACCCACCAAGGTATCTGGGCTCCAAAGCAGCATGCTCACGAGAAGATCCCTCACCAAAGTTCTCGCCACCAATGACAACCCACTTGATGCCTTCGTCTCTGTATGAAATTGCAGTCTCAGGGACACCGTTCCACTCACCAGTGTACTGGTTCTGAACGTTATTTGCCTCACCGTTGACAATGTTAATAGCTCCAATCATGTAGTTGTTGGAAATGTTTTGCAAGTGACCACGGTACTTCAACCAGGGGCCAGCCATAGAAATATGATCAGTGGTAGTCTTACCAAGGGACTTGATGAGAATGGGGAGTTCAATAGCATCTTTACCATCCCAGGCCTTGAAGGGAGTAAGCAGCTGAAGACGATCAGAGGTAGGAGATACAGCGACGTTTACTGCTGAACGGTCAGCGGGAGGGGCCTGGTAGGTACCGATACCAGCATCGTATCCATTAGTAGGAAGACCCAAGCCAGTGGGCTCAGCGAGCTTGAATTCCTTACCCTCAGAGTCCTTAAGGAGATCAGTCATGGGGTTGAATCTCAAGTCACCGGCAATGGCGAAGGCTGTGACAAGATCGGGGGAAGCAACGAAAGCATGCGTAGCAGGGTTGGAATCGTTACGGGCGGTAAAGTTACGGTTGTAAGAAGAGACAATAGTGTTCTTGTCACCCTTTTTGATGTCTTGACGGTCCCACTGACCAATGCAGGGACCACAAGCGTTGGCAAGCACGAGACCACCGAAGTCAAGGAAAGTCTGGAGCTGACCATCACGTTCAATGGTAGCACGGATCTGCTCTGATCCAGGAGTGACAGTGTAAATAGCCTTGGACTTGAGACCGTGAGCCATGGCGTCACGAGCAATAGAAGCAGAGCGCTCCATGTCCTCGTACGAGGAGTTGGTACAAGAACCGATAAGACCGACCTTGACCTCAAGAGGCCAGTTCTCGGCGACAGCAACCTCCTTCAATTTGGAGATAGGAGTGGCCAAATCGGGTGTAAAGGGACCATTGACGTATGGCTCAAGAGTGTTCAGGTCAATCTCGATAAGCTGGTCGTACTCAGCACCTGCGTCAGCAGAAAGGAGATCCTTCTGGTACTGCTTGGCAAACTGGGCAATGGGAGCACGGCTAGTGGAGTTCAAGTAAGCCTCCATGGAAGGGTTGAAGGGGAAAACGGAGGTGGTAGCACCAATCTCGGCACCCATGTTGCAAATGGTACCCATACCAGTGCAAGAAAGAGCGTCAACACCCTCGCCAAAGTACTCAACAATGGCACCGGTACCACCCTTGACAGTGAGGATACCAGCGAGCTTGAGAATGACATCCTTAGGGGTAGCCCAGCCATTGAGCTTACCGGTAAGCTTAACACCGATAATCTTGGGGGCCTTGAGCTCCCAAGCAAGATCAGCCATGACATCGACAGCATCAGCACCACCCACACCAATGGCAAGCTGGCCAAGACCACCAGCATTAGGAGTATGGGAATCGGTACCGATCAAAAGAGCACCGGGGAAAGCGTAGTTCTCCAGAACAATCTGGTGAATAATTCCAGAACCAGGACCCCAGAAACCAATGTTGTACTTGGCAGTTGCAGTAGCAAGGAAATCGTAAACCTCCTTATTGATGTCCTTGGCACGGGCCAAATCCTTAGGTCCACCGACCTGAGCTTGAATCAAATGATCGCAATGAACGGTAGTGGGGGTAGCAACTGAAGGCATACCAGCTGACATAAACTGCAGAATCGCCATCTGAGCAGTAGCATCCTGGCAGGCAACACGGTCAGGGCGAAGCTTGAGGTAAGAGACGCCACGTTCAATATCCTGCTCATGGGGCTTATCGAGATGTCCATAGAGAATTTTCTCGGCGTACGTCAGGGGTCGATTAAGTCTGGCCTTGACAATGTTTACATTCTCAATGTTTTTCTTGTAGTTGATGAAGTTCTCCTTCTCCCAGACGTTCTGGAGGACCTTGGAGTCGCGGGTGATTTGCGAGTCGGCGGCTGTAGCGAACTGTCGGCACGAAGCTCGAATAGCGCCCTAGATAAATGTTAGATTTTAATTTCAATTTGATAACGGGACGATGTGGTTCGCAGTCGGGATTATGTAAACAAGCAGCCACAGCCAACGAGAGCGTGACATTATAATGCAGCTGCCTGACAACTGCCCAGAAACAACGCTGAGCAAAACATTCGAAGGGCAGTCATATTAGGCTATGGCTGTTGAAGGGATAGTAAGGCATTACAAAAGACTCGCGTCTTAAGTCATTGAGCTGGGCCAATTACAGAACTAGCACAATAAAGTTCACCAAGCTCAGAATCAAGACAAGTGAAAATGATTGAGTAGTACTTACCGATTTCAAGGCGTGTAGTCTAGAAGACAGCATCTTGTGTAATGATGTGTTATTAAGGGGTTGAAGAACAAATAAAAGAGAAGAGAAGAAGAAAAAAAACGAAAAAGTGGAGGACAAGAAGCTGCTTAAATATCTTTATTTCTTTCCTCGGAGGGCCTTCGACATTGTCTTTTCAGATAGAAGTAATAGCAATTTCCATTATGCAAAACTGGTCTATAGGTCTCCAGTTCAAAAACATAATGGCTGAGTCAGCGAATAAAGCTAAAAGCAGCCAATGGTAATGCAGTGATTATTTTACACGTATACCGACACGATTAGTGTGATGGAACATTTTCGCACAAGAAAAGTATGGGGAACACTTCTTGGTTCCTTGAGGCCGCTGCTTTTGCCGGTGTTCCGACTAGTTGCAACCGACAGGTCCAATACCAGACCCGACGACAACAAGCCTGCCAAGGACTTTTTCTGACCCGTTTCACCGAGGCTCGCTTTATGTTTTTTGTGTACAGCTTTGTGCAACTTGTGCAAATTTGTGTAACTTTCTGTAACTTTATGTCAACTCTGCACCAAAAACATTGGCTCGCTCAGTAATTAATGTGAGGATTCTCACGGCTTTCAATTGGTATCCTCCTCACTGCAGATGACGAACTGCGAACCTCGGCCGTCCGACGAAACCGTCCGACAGAACAGAGAATGCATTACCGCAGTGCGCGCAAGATTGGAAACAACATACCGAAAAAAAATGCACAAAAATCAAAGCTTTTAATGTCTTCGGCCGAGATCGGCTTTCAATGACACATATATGACTCAGTAATAAAAATGGTTTACCCGGGCTTGGAACTTGTTTTGGAATATGGGGTAGATTTCAATTCCTATATTTGATTGGCTGATCAGGTCTATTCCCCAAAAGGTAACAGGTTTTTTTGCCCTATCTGCTTAAAGCCTTACTCTGCTACGCGGCCAGATCTACTTACGGTATTGATGCGCCATGTAGGTAAACGTAAAATAACTTTAACTAAGTGAGACTGGAAATAAAAAATGCCATACCAGTGTTGGCAATATAATACCAAGCGTGGAAACTTTTCATTTATATCCTGGAATAGATCCTTCTGCACCTCCCGCCCCTCCTGGTGCCCCTTGTGATGGAAGCGATTGCTGATGGTTCTGGCTATGAATGTGGTGACTCCCCGGTGATTGACGAGAAGAAGGCAAAGTTTTCATGTAGTGTTGTCGCTGCTGTTGCTGCTGTTCGTGAAGCTGTTGGGCGTCTAGGGAAATCTGAAGAGAAGGCTGGTGAAGCAAAGGCGATGTTTGATATCCCATGCTAGAACTACCCATCCCACCATCACAACTAAACCCCAAAACATGACCCCCATAGTCGGCCGAGTACTTGCCCACGATTTTTTCTAAGGCCTTAGCAAGCAATTTCCATTGGAACACTTTGACGTCTTTCTCTATATTTCTGGGCTTTGGTGCCGGAAACGACATTATGAGCCTAAAGAAATCCCCAGAATCGGCTTTTCCTTTAGAAACTGTCAATGGATGATACCCCTCTAGGTTGCGACGTATGCGGTTCTTTTCTTCGACGGTGAATTTGGCGTCAATCAACTGCTCTAATAAATAAATACAATCTACGCTCGTCACAAAACACTCTTGTCGCTTGTCCCACAGAATACAGCTGATACATGGAATGCTTGGATTGTACTTGTCGGCTTCTAGAGGGCTAAATTCGACGACTATCACGGGCCCACGCTGATGTCGTTTGAACTGCACGAGTCTCCGGCGAGCTTGATACTCCTCAGGACTCCACTCTTGAGGGATCGAAGCAAGGTCCCCAACTATTTCCAAGCTAGCTTTGACGGCCTCATTGGCCACCTGCTTGGGGCCCCCAATAGTCCCCATTCCGAGGCTCATTGTAGCTTGTGAGAGCGCTGTCGTGCGTACGAGTTGTGGAGCAGCCATGGATGGATATGACATTGACTGCATGGAAAGTTGCTGTTGTTGATGTTGTTGTTGTTGGTGTTGCGTTGTGTGAGGCTGGTGAGAGAATGTGCGAGGTTGGAGATAGCCAGCTGGAAGGTTCCAAGCCAGCTCTTGAACGGGTCCGCCTTCATATGTGCTTGGATATGGTGGAGACCCATAGTAAGACTGAGGGTAATATTGCTGTTGGGCCTGTGGCTGTTGTGTTTGGGCGGAATCATGCGCGCTTGGATCAAAAATTGATGACGCAGGTTGTTGATTATATTGTTCAAGTGGAGCGTACATCGCGTTATCTAATGGTGATAATGGTATACTCGGAATGCTTCCAATGTTACTTGTGCTAGAGCCACGTTGATGGAGAGCGTAATACGGCTGTAGCTGCTGTTGCTGATGTTGCTGATGTTGCTGATGTTCCTGATGCTCCTGATGCTCTTGTTGTTGCTCCTGCTGCTGTTGTTGTTGCTGCTGATGAGGGCTAAAGTAGCCTCTCATTTGTAGCTCCGGGGAATGCTGATAACCGCCAGAGGCCTTTGCTTCTTTTTTTACTTGGCCTTCTTCTCTCTTAGAAAAGTCGTCAGGATATTGCAGGTTGGTAGGATTAACAAAGAGTTGTGGCTGTAATGCGGAAGAACTTGAATGAGAGTTTATAGGTGCGTGGTTCTTAAAAGGCTCTTGGTCGGATACAGGATTATCTTCATAAGTAAAGTCGCAGACATGAATAGAAGCGGAACTAAAGTCAATTCGAGTAAAAACCAATTCCACGGATGCAGTAGCACTAACACCTGCTGGAGAATTATTGCGAGGAGGTACAAGAAAAGAAAGAAGAAAGTCCTGGTTATGGCTGGAGGAAGCGGGCTGGGGCGCAATAATGAGATTGTCAATTTTCACAGTGTCGAAAATGAGCGAGAGAGAAGCCTTCAGTGAGCCAAGGGACTCAATGGGTTGCTGAAATGCAATGGAAATAAAAAATAGCGAGTCTTGGGGTCCAGAGTTATTAGAGTGTGATAATATGGAAGGAGGAGAAATGCTTAGTGGCAGAGCAGTCATGGAGCTGTAGACTAGCTAGCTTGTTCGAATAATCGCAAGTATCTATACTAGTAGTAGATGAATAGGACTTAAAAAAAAAAAAGAGAGAAATAAAAGAAAGCACAGTTTCGCGAGTCAATATTTTTATTCGTTCTCTTGCTTGTTTGTTAGTTTCTTTTTTTTTCGTCCGGAGCCTTCTAGTTTTAACACTTTGTGAAATGTCTAAGTTGTTGTCAAGTATTTCCATACTGATCCACAATGAGAGTGAAACAACAACTGATGAAAAGAATGCTTAGAAGAGGCCGAAGCACGTATAATGTATAAATTAGGTGCCTGAGAATCAAGGTTAGCAATGATTTGAAACAATAAGAAAAACAGAAATTGTGCCATAGAGAGTTTGCGTGTAAATCAGAGAACAAAACATAAGCGCGGAGTGCATTTTTGACGGCCGGGGATGGGATCTTGAAAGACAGATAGGTTTTAAAAAGTTCATGCCGAAGCGAGTGGTCAAAGGTTGTTGCGATGAGATTGCAAAAGTCGAGTAAAACACAATCAGAGAAAAAGGAAATCTGCAAGAAATGGAGAGAATCCGGAATTAAAGTTGCGCAAAAACAAAACTTTGTGCATTAGCGTGAGAGAAAACACATGCAAAGGTATTCTAGAAGGATGAAAGAAGGCGAAGGATGTTTAGCCTTTTTTTTCGATAATTTTTGCTGTTTTTCTAGCTGTTATTAGGTCTTCAAGATCATTTAAGTTAGACCATGTTGCAGTGAGGTTATAGTGGTGGATCTTGACTTCTTTACTGGTATCTGAGACCCAAGACCTCAAGCAAATTGGAGCTCATAGAAGCAGATTGAAGCATGCTGAGACCTGTTTTTCAGGTTTTACTTGTAGAAAGTCGATGGTGTAAAAATTATGTTGATACCTCTTTTTAAACTCAAAATTTTTTGACAGGAAGAAAATGATACAGTGAAAATTTGATAAAAGGCGAGATCAAGGCTTTGAAATGCGCAGGAAAGTGAATATTGGCCGTTTTTCAAGTGTCGAAACATTCAAAATTCCAGGATAAGCATTTGAACATCTGTATGCCAAGTCCAAAGATTGCAAACTGTAAGCTAATAGTTGAGAATTGCCGACTTAAGCATTGATGATTGCACACGAAATACTGGGCATTGAGCATGTGAAAGAGAAGGCTAAAAGCTGA
This sequence comes from Geotrichum aggregatum, assembly GCA_030564925.1. Taxonomy (NCBI): domain Eukaryota; kingdom Fungi; phylum Ascomycota; class Dipodascomycetes; order Dipodascales; family Dipodascaceae; genus Geotrichum; species Geotrichum aggregatum. Next base: position 24,494 of record JAJMAH010000183.1, read on the forward strand.
ACGCGGAACATCTCTGCTGAGCATCACTCTTGAACGCCACCATTGAACACCACCACCACCACTCAATAATTGAGCATCAATTGCGGTTCTGAGGTCTTACGAAGAACACAGAGAATAAAAGAAAGATGTTAAATTTCAAAGGAATCAAAACTCACCTAGAGCTACTGTACAGTATAGTCTAGTATAGTATAGATCTAGATATCCAGTGATTATGATTGCTTAAGCACATGGGTCTGGAATAGTTCTTATTGAAAACCGGTTGAAACTAGGAACTGAAACTAAAAAATGGAATAGAGTTAGTCTTACGTCTACCTCAGAATTAATTTCAGTCTGTCGGAAGGCAAAATTAGCAGACCTGAGCATGCAAGAAGGAAGGAAAAAAAAATTTGGAAAGCAAGTAGGGCAACGAGGTGTTGATATATTTCTCAGAAGAATTCCAAAGCTTGAAGCAGCATTAGCATTATTGTTGAGAAGCAGCTTTCAGGCTCTGAAATTATTTAGAGTGCATGCTCATGTTTTGATTAGACTAGATACATGTCTGTACAGGTCTTGTCTATGAATGTGTAAAGGCTAGCTTGCGAGTGAGCATGGCATATCTACTAAGGCTAGCTACTGGGTTTGGCAGACATGTGCTGAGCAGATGTGGGCTCTATACGGACTTGCGTCGTTAGCTGCTGATTGTTTAATGGTAAAGCGTATGAAAAAGCCATCTCATCGCAGCACATCCCCAGTCATATGCGCATTTCAGCAGCCTAAGTCTACTTTGAAAGATATAAAACACGGCCAGAACAAGAAATTCCCTTCTTTCTTCACGTCACAATTCCAAGCCCAGCGCGTGGGTAGCAGCTGTACATAGTAACTACATAGTATCTTCACGTTATAGGTATAATATACACTACATGACACATGCCTATTTCTCCGTCGCGTTGCCTGCATTGTGCATGGCGCAGTGCTGAAACGTTCACATTTGGCGCATTTACATTGCCTTGTAAGCCGCTTTAGGGCCGGTCTAAGGGATCCTATGAGATTGGGTGTGAGTCTGGTTTCCACGGAGTCTAGAGTCTTCAGTCTAGCTGGGACAATGTTCAAGCTGTTCAACGATGCAAGATGGGTATCCAAGATGACTGATTAGCATCTCAAGATCTATCCTGTACACTAGTGGATTAGGCCAACTTAGATGTCAACTAGACAAGTTCTTCAAAAGGCCCCAGGTCCAGCAAGTACCGTCCTGAAGATATTTGAACGATGAAATCAATAATCATATAAAATGGAACAAAAACGTCAGGTCTATGCACAAAATTCCTCTCAAATTCTAAACTCCTGCCGTTATCATTCTTCACTCATTCCCTCATATCCTCCTTGATTATTTATCATCTATTATTCATGATCTTTATAGTTGGTTAATATTTGAATTCTTCGGCACACCTCCACTGACTGCCCTTAATTCTCTTACATTCTCTTGTACGCTCGTTCTGCCTCCTGTACTGTTGTATCATACAATAGTCCTTATGCACCTTCGGATCGTCCTCAAACATACCCAACCTTCTTGTAAAGCCTCTTAGAGACGCAAATAATTTTATGAAGCTTCCTGGAAAGTCTGGTTAATTTTTTTTTTTGGCCCGCAAGTATCCAAGAGTGTCAAAAAGGATGTCATTATAATCCTATTCTTCAGACATGCGACCACGAAGCGCTTTAGCTTCGTTTCCTAAGCTCAAAACCATGCAACTCATACAATTGCGCCATCAACCCACGAACCTGGAGTTGCCCACATAATTTATTAACGGCATTGCGTGTTTTGTGCTCTAGCAGCTCCACAATCTCCAAATCTTCTTAGACTTGTGCGGATAACTTTTTATTATTGACCGGCGTTTTGGACTGGTCACCTTAAAAGGGACACCTTGAGATGTCTAGAGTTCATGTCTACCTTATAACAATGTCTACTCTGAAGTACACACTGATGCCCAATTTGCTCGCTACCAATTTGTGAAACCGCACCAATAAAAACCAAAAGCGGCATAGGGCTCCGCATGATTCTGAGTTGCTGACGTCGCCGCATCGGCCAACAGTGCCTCACGCTTCATTGAAAAGCCCTAATTAGGGCTTATTGCTACCAATGATTAATAATAACTCTGTAAACCAAACTGGTACAGTAAATCTCAGAACACAGTCCGAATCGGGCAGTTTTTCAGAACAGCGAGGTCAATCCTAAAATTTGCCAGTGGACTGCTTCGCTTAACACGCTGTTCGACAAGAGGTTATTGAATCCACTACAATTCTCTCCACCAACACCAGTAAATAGAATAAAAATGTCCGAAGCTCCTGCTCAGCAACAAGGTGGCCCCTCTCGTGGAGGATTCGGCCGTGGTGGTCCTCGTGGAGGCGCCCGTGGAGGTCGTGGTGGTCGTGGTGGTGCCCGTGGAGGCCGCAGAGGTGAAGAGGAGAAGGGATGGCAGCCAGTTACCAAGCTCGGTCGTCTCGTCAAGGCCGGCAAGATCACTTCTCTTGAGGAGATCTACTTCCACTCTCTCCCTGTAAAGGAGTTCCAGATCATTGATCAGTTCCTTCCTACTCTTAAGGACGAGGTCATGAAGATCAAGCCTGTTCAGAAGCAGACCACCGCTGGTCAGCGTACTCGCTTTAAGGCTATTGTCCTTGTTGGTGACTCTGACGGTCACGTCGGACTTGGAATCAAGTCTGCCAAGGAAGTCGCTACTGCTATTCGTGCTGCCATCAACATTGCCAAGCTCTCTATTATTCCTGTCAGAAGAGGCTACTGGGGAACTTCCCTTGGTCAGCCCCATTCTTTGGCCAACAAGACCACCGGTAAGTGTGGTTCCGTTTCCGTCAGAGTCATTCCTGCCCCCCGTGGTACTGGTGTTGTTGCCTCTCCTGCTGTCAAGAAGCTTCTTCAGCTTGCTGGTGTCGAGGATGCCTACACTTCCTCTTCTGGCTCTACCAGAACCATTGAGAACACCCTTAAGGCTACTTTTGTTGCTATCGGCAACACCTACGGATTCCTCACTCCCAACCTTTGGAAGGAGACTCCTGTCACTGCTTCTCCCTTGGATGTCTACAGCGATCTTTCTATTTCCAAGAAGTACTAAGAAATAGCTCCATAATTGTTCCATCATTCTCGTTTATCTTTGGCAATAAAAGTTTGTAGTCTTTCTATGATTCTATTTTTTTCGTATGTAGCTCCCAGAGCTCATTGTGTACCTTGCTCAACTCGCTGTGACTCCCTTTAACGCGGGATATCTCTTCTCGAAGCTCAACGACCCGTGCTCGTAAAGAATCATCTGAGTCGCCTATCAAAAAGGTGCCGGCCTGTAACCGTGCTCGCTCAATATCGCAATTATTGACGGAAGTCGAGGTATCTGCAACTTCAAGCCAAACATCGTGGCTTGCTGTATCAGTGTTAATAGCCGTATACAAAACAGGCTCAAGTACTTGTTTTGCGTGTCGGCCAGGCTGTGATTGATATATCTGTAGCGAAGCAACAGCCGCGGGTGCGAGAGATGGAAGCTCAAGTAGCATCTTTTTCGTAGAGGTATCGTAAGTGTAGACACGACCGTCAGAATATCCAACAGCCAAAATACTGCCATCGTAAGAGATATCTAAGCTCACAGCACTCTTCTTGGACCCATCAATGCGGGAAAATGTATTGACATCGTTGCTCTCGACAGCTGTTTGCTCGAGATTGTATTGAGGAGCCTCGACCAGCCCTGTTGTGGATATGACCTTGAACCGATCCACAGCTAAAACGTCGCCATTTTCAAGTCCAGCATACAGCACTCGTTCAGCAGGATCTAATGCCAGAGCAGCGACCTCGGTGTCTACCACATATGTACATACCAATCCTCCGTCAGTCAGATCCCAAACTCGTATTGTTTTGTCTTTAGAGCTACTGTATACCCTGTTATCCAAACCTTGGCCATATCCCACATTCAGCCCCGTTACTTCAGAGGCATGAGTTCCTTCCCATGTAAAAGCGGGTTGTATCTTGTGTGAGGTTTTGTTTTGCTGTGCACTTGTAACTAAGTCAATGAGACGCCAGCCCAGTATGGAACCATCCATCGAGGCGGTAAACAGGAAGTTCTCGTCTCGGGTAAATCTGATGACGCTAACTGCAGCAGAGTGCCTGTTGAGCACAGTTATGAGACTGCCAGAAGCTAGCTCCCAGAGATAAACTCGTCCCGATGTGGACGATCCACCAACTAGCCAGGTTCCAAGAGGCGAAGCATGTATCGAGCCTAGAGGCTCTTCCAGGTCAAGATTGTATGAGGTGCTACCGTCTAATGTGTACGCTTTCAAGGCAGGAGTGTTGCTTTGGATCACAAAGACGAGGCCATCAGCAGAAGCAACCGTTTGTCCCTGAGGAATACTGATTTGGTTCAGAGAGTCTTGATTAGACAGGCCTGTATACAAGTCGCACACCGACAAAGCTCCAGGATTGCTTGTAGAGTCTCCAGAAGCTTGTGGGCCATAAATAACGAGTTCATTCATTTTTGGTTTCGGTAACGGAGAACTGGATTTAATTTTTTATACAATTTTCAATATGAAAATGAATTTAATTTTTCAGTTGTTTGTCGCATGCTGGGAGAATCGATAGAAGTTTATTCGGTAGGTGATCTGGCCTCTCTTTCCAACTTTCAGCCACCCATTCTTCTTCTTCCTCTACACCACAAACTCGAGCGCAATGCCTATTAATATTATAGCCACCGTCATTAAAGAAGGCAAGAGCGCCATTCCTTACTATGACCAGCTTGCGAGGTATACACCGATTGTGGCATCTATCGGAGCAATTAAATGGTTTTTTTCCGGCGCCTCCAACACCTGGGAACGTAATCTTCATGGAAAAGTTATTATCATGACGGTAAGAATGGTTTGCCAAACCCAAGCGGGCCTTGCTAACAGAACTAGGGCGGAACGTCTGGTATTGGCGCGATAGTTGCTGAGCAGCTTGCTAGCCAAGGAGCCCAGCTGATTCTTCTTGTAAGGAAATCCTCTTGGGTTGTTGACTACGTGAACGACATGCGCGACCGCACAGGAAACATGTTGATTCACATTGAAGAAATGGACTTGGAGTCTTTGCACTCTGTTCGCACGTTTGCTACCAAATGGCTTGATAACACACCACCTCGCCGGCTCGACATGATCATCTGCTTAGCCGGTATTGCTTTGCCGCCTGGTAAACCTCGCTCTGCTACAAGCACCGATGGTGTGGAAAGCCACCTTCAGGTCAATTACTTGTCTCACTTCCATCTTGTGAATTTGATGGCTCCGTCGCTTCGAGTGCAGCCTCCAGACCGTGATGTTCGAGTCATCATGACAACGTGTGTAGCTTCCGTTCTGGCTGATCTTAACCTTGCAGACCCAGAATTCAAGACTAGAGGATATCCATCTCGTCAACCTTGGAAAGTTTTTGGAGCTTCCAAGCTATTACTGACAATGTTTGCATACGAATTTCAACGGCGTTTGAATGAGTACAAACGGCCAGACAAAGCTGACAACAACGTTCGTCTCATAATGGTTGATCCAGGCTTGACAAGAACGCCCTCTTTCCGTCTATTTGTGTCGTTTGGCACGATCTTTGGACTTTTTGTTTACATTCTCATGTGGCCAATTTGGTGGTTGTTTCTGAAGTCTTCATACAACGCGGCGCAAACGCACTTGTACGCGGCTATGTCTCCAGATTTCGAAGAATCAACTGAAATGTTTTACACAGCTCAGTGCAAAATTAGAAACCGGCCTCCACGGAGCGAGCTTGCAGACGAGAACATGCAAAAGTTGTGTTTCGACAATACAGAAAAATTTATAGAAAACATTGAAAAGAGGTCTGCACTGGCGCGCAAGCGAGAAAACTTGGCTGCAAAAGCGAGGGAAACTAGCAAAAAGGCCCAAGAAGAGAGGGAGGCAAAGGAGAAGAAGAAGAAGGATTTGGATACAGGCGAAAAAGTACAAAAGATGGAGAAATCAGACAAACTAGAGACGCCAGGTGCGCCAGATGCGCCAGAAGCAACAGAAGCAACAGAAGCAACAGAAGCAACAGAAGCGGTGACCAAAAACACAGGATCAAGTACAAGTAAAAAAGCACAGAAGCGAAAGTCATCTAAAAAAGTATAGACTTTAGTATATTGTTGTAAATTATATATTAGATTTGAATACATGCTGAAACTCAAAGGGAGGGAATCAGAAAGAAGAACTGAAAAATAACTCAGAAGTGGCTGTTGATGACTTGATGACTTGATGACTGCAACAGACCGGACACCAAGAGTGAAAAGTCATTGCTTTGGGTCAGAATAAAAAGATATCTTTCAAAAAACCAGACCAACTTCCATCGTATATCAACTCAAAATATCAAAGTGTATCAAGAAAAGATATTTAAAGAAAAAAAAATTCGTCACAGACAGGATTCGAACCTGCGCGGGCAGAACCCAATTCCTAAACGGCTACTTATACTTAGATATAGCAGGGAATCGCCTTAACCACTCGGCCACTGGGACTAACTTTTCCTTTTTGGGAAGCTTCTGCTATAAGATGAGAATTCAGCAAAAAAGTTAATTGTATGGCTCGATAAATTTTTTTACAACATTTTCGCGGCTTTTTTGCACCTTTGGATAGGTTTTTTTAACGCGGGCGCTTTTGACTGGACTTGTCTGGTTCGGAGGGGGAATTCTCAAGAGTGATTCGGGTTTTGACTTACGGTAAAACGACTTTTGGCTCAAGCCATCCATGAAGGAAGAAAGAAGACGTCTTGACTGCATTTGATACAGACCTGGGAAGATCTTATTTACTTTGTTTATATTTTACTTTTACCATTTTTGTTTCTACATAATCTTTCATAGCCGTGATTTTAATCTATTCATTCATTTTTTACAACAACGAAAAACCCGATGAAGAGACAAACAACAGGCTCAAAAGAATTTTCAGCTTTGAGGTTGATGAGATTGAAAGCGGAACGACAGGATGCGACTCCGATATGATACGAAGAATAGAACACATGGTACGGAACTTGAGAGTGAGTTTCCACGCGGAAATGAGAGAACTCGAGAACGAAATGAAGCAAAGATTGAACGCCTCCGAAAAAAGGGAGGAGCATTACAAACAAGAGCTCGCCAAATACAAGAAAGCCCTCGAAAGGCATAAGACCGAAACGAATGGCCGAATCGACATACTCTCAGGCCACAACAAGGCATACGAAAATGCTTTGAACGGATCACAAGAGCCGAATGAGGCCCTTGTGGAGGAAGTCAATGCACTCAAAGAGAATTTAAATGCCATGAACAAAACAATGAACCAATTCTCGCTACAGCAGCAAATGTTTACTGAATCCAGAC